>NQII01005823.1:7128-120314 GCA_002778355.1 Clitarchus hookeri | reverse complement strand
CCCCCCTCCCCCCACGACGCCAATCGTGGCGTCAAACCATACGTAGCCTACATAGAAAAAGGGGAGGGGAGTTTGTCTCGTGAGTTCATGTACCAGTTAACCTGTTCTAGCAACAATAAAACTCTATTACGTGAACTCGCAAATAAAGTGCAATTTATTAGTAAATTGGATCTTGAGACAACAGTGTCGACGTATTCCTACGCCCTATCACTGAGGGCTAAGATCAAGTGCTGGCGCCTCACGCCGCAGAGCAGATTCAATACCTACTTCCAAACTTCAGCATTTGGCAGGTATCAANTAGGATCAAGTGCTGGCGCCTCACGCCGCAGAGCAGATTCAATACCTACTTCCAAACTTCAGCATTTGGCATGTATCAATCTCCCAAATCCTTCACTATCACCTGCAATCTGAATGGTTTTTGTTCGCTTTTACAGGTTTGTTGCTTTGAAATTTTGCAATGACATGAGTAATTACTTCGACGCAAATCNTCTCCCAAATCCTTCACTATCACCTGCAATATGTATGGTTTTTGTTCGCTTTTACAGGTTTGTTGCTTTGAAATTTTGCAATGACATGAGTAATTACTTCGACGCAAATCTAAATTGGGCATTGAACAAATGTGCTTTGCAGTGATATTACAACATATAGCCTATAAAAATATACAAGCATTTGCTTAAAAAAAATAATTACCTTGAAATAATTTTCAGGCAAAGAATGTGTGTTGTCACTGTTGGCTGTTTTTTTGTAGGATATTTGTACACTGTAAACATTCCTTAATTTTTTTTTGTGCTGTAGCTCCTCAGAATGGCTTTCCTACTTTTTGCATTTCAAACTCAAATAACAAAAAAAAAATTTTTTTTAATGTTTTGTGTGTGTTTAAAAACAACAATCAGTAATCTGTGAAATATAGGAGCCTGATATCTTGGTGGCCATTATTTCTTTCCTTGTACGAAATTTGATCTTGTAAAATTGGTGTATGATAAATAAGCTTGTGTAGATATATCGTCAGTCTTCCTCGTGTATGTTGCCTACATATTGTGCTCATATTTAGGGCAAATATATTATTGTTATATGTTTATTAATACTGAACCTACCACTGTATGAAGAAATAATATCTTGTAAACCATTTGTTTTAGTGGCTGAAAAATAAATGACATTGAATATTATGCATCCTTTCAATAAAGTACCTCCTCCTGTTCAACACACCACAAAAAAAATTCTGTATGGTTTATGGTTTATACCGTATGTGTGTTACTTAATTTGTGAGCAAATAAACCTCCAGGGCCTATTAAAGTTCAATCATTATCTCTGTGTGAAACTCGAGACACAATCTAGGATTCACAACTGTGTAACATACTCTTCATTTGTAACGTGAGGTCTGTTAAAATTTTCGTAGTTATATCTTGTAAAGAAGAAAATGTTTCATTTTCGACCTGGTTATATTATTAAAAAAAAATACATTACAGCTGCACAGTTGAGGCAAATATTCCTTTTAAATTTTCTGTTATATCTCTTTAGTATACTAGGGTTTGTGTCATATTTTGTAACCTCTTTTGAGTTAAAATATTTGCTGCACTCGTGTGTAGTAGAACCAGTGCAGGTCTTGTTGAACATCTGAGTGCACTTTCATGCATTGTTTTCATGATGCTACTGAACTATCCAGCATTTAAAACTTACATAAGATGGAATTAAGTGAAATATTCATAAAGGCTTTGATCTCAGTTTTTCCAAACATGTACATGAGTAGGTTTTATACGATGAAGCTGAGGCTAATGGATGCTATTAAGGGCGCCGCCTACCTTGCGCTTGAACAGAACTGCAGAGTTCTGGAAAGCCGCGTATTTTCACGAAACAACTTAACATGTCACCAATAGACCAATGTATGAAAATAAAACACACTTTAGACAACGTAAGTATGATACTCTCATTACATCATTCATAATATAAATGGTTTTTCCGAGCCCTCCAACATAGCTGAAAACGGCTTTTTCAAACCGCTACATCTCATAATATACTGGTCGGAAACATGCGAAACTATTATATGGGCCTGCAATAAACTTAGCTGCGGAATTTCTACCAATAAAATGACAGGGTCCCCGCTTAAAGTCCTATAGGTATACGCAGCACGACGGAAACACTGCGCGCCAGTTCAGCGCCTTGCACGTAGGAGTGACGGGGCATTAGGCACGCGTGTCAGTGTCGCCCTTATCACTCCCGCACTTGCCTGCCTCAATGGCGATAAAAAGCTCCAAGTAGGTGGCGCCCTTAAGGGAAGAAAGTATGCTTATTCATTACTTAATTTAGTTCAAATAAACCTTCTACTTGATTGCAGGCAAGACCTAACGTTTCATCTGTGTTGTATATTTCAAGTAAAATAAGGGTTTTGCTGATTTGGTTACTGTTACGATAGTACTATCTCTTACAACAAGGTTAATGTCACCGGTAACATATAATTTGTGGCTAAGCAAATAACACTTATAGTTCACAAGACGTTTTTTACAGAAGTGTAAACGAACTTGCAAAAAATATATGGTTAGGAATTTGGTTAGGCAATATGTATAGAAGCTGCGTTACATGTTGCACACAATTAATACAAAACAAATTAAAGACATGCTGGTAAATTGCAAACTCTTCAATGTNTGCTGCGTTACATGTTGCACACAATTAATACAAAACAAATTAAAGACATGCTGGTAAATTGCAAACTCTTCAATGTTCTGTGAAAGGGAATGATGCAAGTAAATTTGACTAACCTAGTATTGGAATTTTAGTATGTACTTCTTCCCAAGCCAACTTAAAATGCAAAAAGGTAAATAAAATAAGAACAGACAAATGAAGCAGAAATAATATTATTTGCCGATATGACGGGAACTAAGCAACTTTATTGGCCCCTGGAAATTATGATTGCAACCGGATTATAAATAATGACGATATTTGTACACTGGTTGATCGTAGTAGCACTTGCAAGACAATTTTCNTGATTGCAACCGGATTATAAATAATGACGATATTTGTACACTGGTTGATCGTAGTAGCACTTGCAAGACAATTTTCGTTGTCAATTCTAGTGCCAAAAATTCAAGTATTTCTGTTCATATTTTGCTCCTCAGGAAAACAATTGTAACAAAATGCAGTATTTTCACGACATGCAACAATAAAAACAAACATTTTCTTTAGATCNTCTCAGGAAAACAATTGTAACAAAATGCAGTATTTTCACGACATGCAACAATAAAAACAAACATTTTCTTTAGATCATGTGTTACACGCCTAGCAACAGGTTCTATGTAAATATTTACGTTTTGCGAGGGCTAGCAGTGACGTCACGCACCTACACCTAGAAACCGAAAAATGTGTAACAAATTCTGGTTGCTAGGTGACGTCNGGGCTAGCAGTGACGTCACGCACCTACACCTAGAAACCGAAAAATGTGTAACAAATTCTGGTTGCTAGGTGACGTCACAGTGGAGTAGTTAGTACAGCAACCACTGGAGGCGCTGCTGTACGTTCAACAATCGTTACGTGAGAGACGGCTATATATAACTATTCTTTTGTCTTCTCTATGCTCTCAACACTCGGTCCCAAGCCTCCTCGTGCCCGCCTAAAGGACACGCCTGTCCTTGAGAGCGGACCATACCTCCCCTTCTGGGGCAGACCACTGTCAGCCATCCCCTCCCTTCCCCGCCAGCACCCAGGGCGAAACCAGAAAAATCACATACCGACTCGAGTAGACAGCAGCACGAGACGGGCCTCAAAATGCTCAAAACATACCTATAGTATTAGTTTAATTTTATNCGGAAACATGCAAAACTATTATATGGGCCTGCAATAAACTTAGCTGCGGAATTTCTACCAATAAAATGACAGGGTCACCGCTTAAAGTCCTATAGGTATACACAGCACGACGGAAACACTGCGCGCCAGTTCAGCGCCTTGCACGTAGGAGTGACGGGGTATTAGGCACGCGTGTCAGTGTCGCCCTTATCACTCCCGCACTTGCCTGCCTCAATGGCGATAAAAAGCTCCAAGTAGGTGGCGCCCTTAAGGGAAGAAAGTATGCTTATTCATTACTTAATTTAGTTCAAATAAACCTTGTACTTGATTGCAGGCAAGACCTAACATTTCATCTGTGTTGTATATTTCAAGTAAAATAAGGGTTTTGCTTATTTGGTTACTGTTACGATAGTACTATCTCTTACAACAAGGTTAATGTCACCGGTAACATATAATTTGTGGCTAAGCAAATAACACTTATAGTTCACAAGACGTTTTTTACAGAAGTGTAAACGAACTTGCAAAAAATATATGGTTAGAAATTTGGTTAGGCAATATGTATAGATGCTGCGTTACATGTTGCACACAATTAATACAAAACAAATTAAAGACATGCTGGTAAATTGCAAACTCTTCAATGTTCTGTGAAAGGGAATGATGCAAGTAAATTTGACTAACCTAGTATTGGAATTTTAGTATGTACTTCTTCCCAAGCGAACTTAAAATGCAAAAAGGTAAATAAAATAAGAACAGACAAATGAAGCAGAAATAATATTATTTGCCGATATGACGGGAACTAAGCAACTTTATTGGCCCCTGGAAATTATGATTGCAACCGGATTATAAATAATGACGATATTTGTACACTGGTTGATCGTAGTAGCACTTGCAAGACAATTTTCGTTGTCAATTCTAGTGCCAAAAATTCAAGTATTTCTGTTCATATTTTGCTTCTCAGGAAAACAATTGTAACAAAATGCAGTATTTTCACGACATGCAACAATAAAAACAAACATTTTCTTTAGATCATGTGTTACACGCCTAGCAACAGGTTCTATGTAAATATTTACGTTTTGCGAGGGCTAGCAGTGACGTCACGCACCTACACCTAGAAACCGAAAAATGTGTAACAAATTCTGGTTGCTAGGTGACGTCGCAGTGGAGTAGTTAGTACAGCAACCACTGGAGGCGCTGCTGTGCGTTCAACAATCGTTACGTGAGAGACGGATATATATAACTATTCTTTTGTCTTCTCTATGCTCTCAACACTCGGTCCCAAGCCTCCTCGTGCCCGCCTAAAGGACACGCCTGTCCTTGAGAGCGGACAATACCTCCCCTACTGGGGCAGACCACTGCCAGCCATCCCCTCCCTTCCCCGCCAGCACCCAGGGCGAAACCAGGAAAATCACATAGCGACTCGAGTAGACAGCAGCACGAGACGGGCCTCAAAATGCTCAAAACATACCTATAGTATTAGTTTAATTTTATTAAATCCATTGCTGTGACATAACTTTTTATCGCACGATTTTACTCAGAAAACTATAGCTGATTCCACTATAATTTTTGTTCCAATTATTTATTTTCCAATTAACTGAAAATCATGTTCAAAGTAACGCCATTTCAACATTTAAAAAAATATATTTGACATCGATGGAATTGAAAAGTATAACTATGGCTCAAACAATTCCAGTTTTTTACTTATGCAGAAAAGATTTCGTCGCCGTAACTTTCATAGTTCCAAAATAAACATTATTACAAAACCACTGTGTGTTTCTCACTCGAGATGGGACTATATACCACTCTTAAGGGCCGCCCAAATCTCTCCACTCTCCACAGTCACCCCGGCTACGTAGCCACGAGGGGCGACATTTCGTTGCACATGTGCCGCGCCGCGACTTTTATGGCGATCCCCCACGAGCCGTGGGCGTCTGGCCTCGCCCTCGTTCCCACACGGCCGCCTGGGCCCGCGCAAAAACCGCCGATGATGAGACACGCTACTGCACGGGAAAAAGGTGGGGGAGGGGAGGGCTGTAAAATTATAATTGGCACTGCCCTCCTCTCTTTCGTGGTCACGGGGCCACGGATCGTGCTTCTGTTGAGGCCCTCGAACCGCCTGCATACGTCTTATGCCGAGGTCACGTTGCCCCGACGTGTTAAGGGGGCCCCAGATAGCACGTAGGCACAGAGCAAATAATTACATAAGGCGTAGTCTATTCGCGGTTTCTTCACACTTTTTGAATCAATCCATCGAAAAATCTCTCCTGTATAACGTGTTTGGTTGTTTCCTGAATATTCCAAGCATCACAAAGGTTTTATACTTGTGTTAACATAAAAATACCTTAACTTTCTTTCAATATGAGTATTGTTCATATTTTATCTATAAATTATAACGATTATTTTATAATTAAAATGAATAAAAACAGTCAGAATGGGTGTGCTGGTAATACCTAGTAAGAAATAGTTCTCATGCAAAATATTAATAAAGGCAGTGCGCACGAATGCGCTGCGTTGTCGCTTTGGTGTCATTTATAGACTTGATTAGGCTTTGCTTGCTTAAGGCGGAGAAATATCCTGGAAGTAGAACTTTATCATGGTTTCAGAAAGTGTGCAGTGACCGTNGCTTTGCTTGCTTAAGGCGGAGAAATATCCTGGAAGTAGAACTTTATCATGGTTTCAGAAAGTGTGCAGTGACCGTGCATGGACTATAGACGAAATGGCAAGACGGTTCCTTTGATGCGTGAGTACCATTCTCTGATTGGCTGCTAAAGGTCCTGGAAGTGGGCATTGTGTCTGATTGGCTACTGCATGCTGAGAAAAGTTCCCTATTGGATGGTCTGCCGTCTGACAACTAAGTTACCAGACGCTTATTGGTGAACGGCGTTCTGGCATGTTGGTGGATATTGAAGCCATTTTGATGGCGTGCGTTGTCGAAGTTCGCGGACTAAGCGGCTATTACACCTCTATATTCGTAAGTAATCTGTGGTGTAAGCTTGCGGTAAGCTTGTCATTTGTCTTGAATTTGCCTTGCCCTGTAGGCTTTTCATAATTACCACATATAATTTGTGATTCAAGCTTGATTCAAGCCTAATCCCTAAAGACCTGCGAAATTCTGCCTGTAATTGCCAGATCGTAATTCGTTACTTCGTTGGCTGATGTTAAATTACACGGCATCATTTACACGTGTGACATTTTTACTGGTTAAGACATTTATTGTTGTTTAAAAGCATCTTAGAGACGTGCCACAGTAGCTGTGCGGTAATAGGAGTAGTTGAATCATCGTGAAGCAACCTTGCAGCAAGTGTAACTAATCAAGCTTGCTACAACCTTGACACACGGAGACTTGTTAGCTTGACTGAAGTTTCATTCAAGCTTACAGACTTGCACAACAAGCGTGCTGCAGTCTTGCAGGATTGTCATGACAAGCTTTTTCAAAAACTTGAATCAAGCTGATTATGATATCGGGATAGTATTCCATCTTGAATTTATATTTGTTTTACTGTTACTTACTTTTCAGATATAGTACTTCAAAACGAATGCTGTCAGAGTATAGAATATATCTTTAACAACATATATTTTTTTGGTCCACAATATTTTGGTAATGTGTTTGTTCGCCTATAACAGCAATAAACATTAACTCACTATTTATTCTTTTTGATTCTCACATGAAAAAAAAAAACAGAATGTAATCAGTCTGTTCTGGTTTCAAGAGTTCTGTAAAGTAGTAGTTCTGTATGTAATTTGAGATTTTAAGTTTAATATTAAATCGCTACTGTAGGGTAAAAAGAGATATAAATAAACACAAGATGGCAAGGAGCTACAAATCTATCCCACAACTAAGGCAGAGAAGTGCGGAAATAATAAGGCCTACATTGTTGAGCGCATTAAGTGACCCATCGCTACTATGCGCAGCGATCTCTGAACTTGCGTGCAGTGTTCTCGTCGTGTTGGATGTACCTATGGGACTTGAAGCGGTAACCAACCCCCCTTCCTTATTTTATCGGTGGGAAGTGTGTAGTAAGTTTTAAGTAACGTTGGAGAGCTCTGGATGTATATTTCTCACGTGTGTGACGTCTTGAAAGCACTCAGGCCTCGTCTGAAGTGTGTGGTCGTTTCGTAGATCAACACATTGGACAAAAGGTTTGTGGGAAAAACGTGTATGTCAAGCGCTTTGCAATGCAGTTCAATGGTGAGATACCTTTTAAAACCGAACAGCCAGTCAGTCATATAATTTCGCTTTAAATTTCGATAACTTCCTAAGTGTCATACGAGTATAGTCTGTTGCACATATGTCACCGGCCTCCGTTCATTATAAACGCTCTGAAGAAGCCAGAACCAACATTAAGCATAGGTACATTCAGCACTCAGATGACTTAATTCCGTGCAGGCGAGCCGGCCAGGAGAATGAGCTCTGACTGTGGTAGCAGCCAATGAACAAATTGCATCAGCTCGAGTAAATAGAGTATTATGAAATTTAGCCCGGTACCATTTTATAAAGCGAAGTTACAGGGTCTCTGACAATCAAATACAAGACACTTCTGAACTCAGCAGTATGAAAACTATCGGAAAGCCCAAACTTTTATATTAGAAACTATTTTTACTTTTGTCGTATCATGCAAAAAACGGAATTCTGGGTAGGGGTAGAGTACGCACTTCGGCGCGCATAAAANATTTTTACTTTTGTCGTATCATGCAAAAAACGGAATTCTGGGTAGGGGTAGAGTACGCACTTCGGCGCGCATAAAACACTGTCAGTGTTCCGAACATTGGAGACTTTTATTTTTGCCAACAATACTATCGAAAACAACGCAGAAAAANAAAAACACTGTCAGTGTTCCGAACATTGGAGACTTTTATTTTTGCCAACAATACTATCGAAAACAACGCAGAAAAAAAATCGAGGTAAGAACTCTGTTTATGTAAGTAAGTGCTTTACGATGTTTGTACACGTCCTCACATCTAGTTTTAATACAACGAACTTAGAATATATTCAAGTTATTCAAATAACGTTACTCATATAAAAGAGCAGGTCTTTTGAAAACTTTAACNAACGAACTTAGAATATATTCAAGTTATTCAAATAACGTTACTCATATAAAAGAGCAGGTCTTTTGAAAACTTTAACATAAACAAACACGTTCATCAGTGTTGAACATTTGGCTTCGACAGTTGCATTAGCGATGGAATAGTCAATATTAGGGACATGCGCAGAGGAAAAAAACGGTCTACTTCATCTTTAGTCTTACAAGNATTAGCGATGGAATAGTCAATATTAGGGACATGCGCAGAGGAAAAAAACGGTCTACTTCATCTTTAGTCTTACAAGAGCATCACAATCGCCGGCGATGCTATGAAAGTACGTACTTTCGAGTTTTGTCTTTAAGAGCAATTAAAGTGTGATATCAGCGTAGCGTAACTACTCGTACACTCGCACATAAGACCTTGGAAAAGGTAAGTGTAATCCATTCTGGTTACTTCCTACTTTGCCGAAGCTCTGCGAATGCTCTATTTTCACCAAGGGGATAACATACCGCATTCGTGCGCACTCCCTTTAATAATATTTTATATGAGAACTATTTCTTACTAGGCACTACCAACACATTTATTTTCTCTCTGTTTCGATTCATATTATCATAAATTAAACATTATAATTTATAGGTATAAATATAAGTAAAATATTAATTTAACGAAAAATAAAACAGTTTAATGGTGACACAAGTATAAAACNTTTATAGGTATAAATATAAGTAAAATATTAATTTAACGAAAAATAAAACAGTTTAATGGTGACACAAGTATAAAACTCTTAGGATAAATGTCATTTTTAGGAAAGAATTAAACACGGCATATATGGGATTATTTTTCAAAGGTGATGCTATTCCCCACCTGTGGAATATAAGTGGTTTATAGGGTCGTAGTTAATTCCTCCCGGCGTAGACTATAAGATGGCTAGAAGGTTAAAGGTTTTTCAATAAGGCAGATAACTGGATAATTATATTTTCTTGAGTTTGAACAAAAACAACATACAGCAACACTTCTGAGGTGTGGTATTCTAATTTGGCTATTCGTATTAACTGGTGCGACTTCGTGATGGAGGGGGGCTTCTCTGGGTGGCGACTTTATACTTAACTCTGCTGTGGGTGCTGGTATGCTTTCATCTGGGGATGAACTCCGGCGAAGTGGTCGACTTTGGAAAAAGGCCCGCATTTGGTGTCGTCTCACTGGACTGCTGTTCGGACTCGTGCTCACGTCTTCTCGCGATTCCTTGATGCAACTCTTCCCTCGGTGTTGTGATAATGAACTGCCTCCCTCTTCTCGCGTAAATTCGCTTATATGCTCTCCAGTTTCCCTCTCTAAGTCTCGGCATGTGTCGCCTTGTTGGAGGNGGAGGGGGGCTTCTCTGGGTGGCGACTTTATACTTAACTCTGCTGTGGGTGCTGGTATGCTTTCATCTGGGGATGAGCTCCGGCGAAGTGGTCGACTTTGGAAAAAGGCCCGCATTTGGTGTCGTCTCACTGGACTGCTGTTCGGACTAGTGCTCACATCTTCTCGCGATTCCTTGACGCAACTCTTCCCTCGGTGTTGTGATAATGAACTGCCTCCTTCTTCTCGCGTAAATTCGCTTATATGCTCTCCAGTTTCCCTCTCTAAGTCTCGGCATGTGTCGCCTTGTTGGAGGAGGGGGTGGTGGGACGAAAACAGAACAATGCCTTTCACAAAACTTGCCCTGGTTCCTGAAGGTTGGGGGCAGGGGTGAAGGTTGCACCTTGCCCCTAGCTTACTCTGTCAGCTATTTCTCCGCAGTGCGTGTCCACATTGTGGTTAGCTGGAGGGGGGGTGTTCCCGTCACCCCGTTCCAGCTTGTCAGCTGTTTCTCGGTGCGTATTTTCTGATTTCCGGCGAAATACACATGATTATTTTGTGATATCTCGGCGCTCAACTGATCTCACGGGCTTGCTAGAGGTGCTCTTGCTTGGCTCTGCGATTTCTCCCGCTTTCCTACGTATGTACGTAGCACTATCCGGGTGCTCCGGCGATATGCCAGCTCTTACTCGGCACCACCTTGACACGTGTAACTGCGATCCGTTCTGGCTGTTCACCTGCCTCGTGACACGTGTCAACTGGTAGGCGCTCGCGAAGGGGGTCAGCGAGGCTTCTTCTCAAAAGGCGTTACACGACAAAGGTTTGATTAAGACATTGTGAAGAAACCGCGAATAGACTATAGACAGGAGCGAGATTATGTGGAGGTTTCTTTTCCTTTGATTCAAGCGTGCACGATGCTCACTGACTCCACGTATCTCTATAATATGCCCTTGGCTACTTCGTGTTGGGGAATATTCCTTATTGGCTAGTCCGCAGGCGCTGATTGGTGAAAGACGCCCCCATTTTGCTGGCCAGTATAGGGTCATTTTGCATTACAATTCGAAAAAACGTGTAGACGTCATAAAATTACCTGTTAATTTCCGCTCCTCCAATACGCTCTGCACTACAGTTAACCAATAGTTAACACTAATTTCGCGAGTTAGTCAATTCCGTGTTGCCGAGTCAAAAATGAGAATGGAGATTTGGAGAGTGAAGTGGAAACATATGGGTGGCTATTAACATCGGGGTCGTGAGATACGATGAGAGTGATGCGAGGTGAGTATGGAGCAGCGCCGGAATGAAAGGGCGGGGGAAACGGGAGATCCCCGAGAAAACCCGCAGTCCAGCGGCATCGTCCGGTACGATGCCCACTTGCGAAAATTCGGAGTGGCCCTGCCGGGGATTGAGCCCGGTTCTCCATGGTGAGAGGCAAGAAGGCTAACCGCTCAGCCACCGCGGCCTGCACTCTGGAAAAAGATTCACAATCTATCGTTTGAATTGTTATAAGAAAAATAATTTTGCGGACAGGAAAGTAGTTGTTGAACTACAGTGTTATTGTAAGATGCTACTAAGAAGTAGCGATACAAATAATTTTTATCGGCTTGAGTTTGGTTTTGCAATAACAAAAAAAATTGCGAAGTGACTTTCATCGAGTATAGTACAGCTGAAGGTAAATTCAACTTATATATTTAAACATAGCAGTAGAAGTAACCTCGTGATTTTGATAAAACTTTCACAAATGTAAGAACTCTTCAGTTGAGTTTAGTTTTGATTGATGAAGCTAAACAGATTTAGAAGAATTCGTCTGTCTTGAACGTTTCTAAACGGTCTCTTCTGACATTCTATGGACCTGAAGATCTTGAATAACATCCGATTTAATGAATAAACGTAACCAAAATGTCGCCAGTAATTTTCTTTATATTAACAATAGAATTTATTATATTAAATATGGGCTCGAATGGTTTTTAAATATACCAGAAAAAACTGGATAATTGTTTACCAGAGATTAAGGACTTATATTATAACTANTATTTACCAGAGATTAAGGACTTATATTATAACTAAACCAGTTTATACTATTTCTTTTTTAAAGTTTATTGTATTTCCGAATATGTTTTTAACTTAATATCTGCGTAATCTGAAAGTTTAGCGAAATAAATTATGAATATGCTGTAAGTATTATATTTTAACAATTATGAATATGCTGTAAGTATTATATTTTAACAATTATGAATATGTTATANATATTAACAATAGAATTTATTATATTAAATATGGGCTCGAATGGTTTTTAAATATACCAGAAAAAACTGGATAATTGTTTACCAGAGATTAAGGGCTTATATTATAACTAAACCAGTTTATACTATTTATTTTGTAAAGTTTATTGTATTTCCGAATATGTTTTTAACTTAATATCTGCGTAATCCGAAAGTTTAGCGAAATAAATTATGAATGTGCTGTAAGTATTATATTTTAACAATTATGAATATGCTGTAAGTATTATATTTTAACAATTATGAATATGTTATACAAATCAAACATGGAACGACTCAGTGTTCAACACAACTACAGGAGCGAACAATCATACTGTATTTAGTTTTTTATAAGTCGACGCTGTAAGCACAAGATCTATGTAAATTAGCTAATTTCTGATTAAATAGTAATTTATTATTAATAAGTTTTCTTACCGTTATCTGATAAGCTGACTATTTTGCCTTTAGCATCTTACTTATTACTTAAAACGTCCATCAACTCATAATTGCTGTAGTTAGCTGGATAAAAGGCCACAGAGATGATAAGAGAGGAAAGGAAAGTAAACTTTGGATGGAATAGTTCGTTTTAACACAGAGCACTAACAAACATAGAGGTGAAATGATGGCGTGAACTGCGAACTCAAGCAACACACGCCAGAAAAATGGCTTCACCGGCCAGCTATGTGGCAGATTGTTGTCCGCCTATCAGCGTCTTAAGGTCGATTTACGATGAAAAACGTGTGCGTAATGAACGGGGTGAGGTGACATGAGAAATTTGGGCGGCTCTTAAGAACGAGGCCTTGAAAGCCGATGAGGATGAAATGAGGTGAGAATGGAGCAACGCTGGAATGCAAGGGCGGGGGAAACGGGGTATCCCCGAGAAAACCCGCCGTACAGCACGATTCCCACTAGCTAAAACCCGGGAGTGACCGGGCCGGGGATTGNGGGTATCCCCGAGAAAACCCGCCGTACAGCACGATTCCCACTAGCTAAAACCCGGGAGTGACCGGGCCGGGGATTGAACCCGGTTCGCCTTGGTAGAAGGCGAGCAGTCTAACCGCTCAGTTACCGCGGCCCCTGTAATTAACGGGTACGTATATGAAATAAGTTATTTTTACGATACGGTTCATGGCCATAGTGTACGTGTCGTGTAAGAAATATCCTCGGTGTGTAGACGTAGGAAATGGCGTGTCNCGATACGGTTCATGGCCATAGTGTACGTGTCGTGTAAGAAATATCCTCGGTGTGTAGACGTAGGAAATGGCGTGTCGTGTACGCAAGAGCCTACAGAATTTAGTCAATTCGGAATTGTGTCAATTCCGGATTTTGTGGTACCTAGACAGGAATTAAGTCAACCTGGAATTGACTCAACTCCGGGTTTTAAGGTACCCTATTTTTAACATGAAATTAATATCGAAATTGTGTTAACTCCATATCAACAACCTCTTTTCAGACACGAAAAGTATACCGGAATTTAGTCAGCGGATCATTGATGGATTCTTTGTGTCAAAATTTGTTCATAGAATTTAGCATTAGATGCTGAAATACACTTCTCTGCTATCTTATAAGAGGCGTGACCATTAATTCACCTCAATTAATTGTTGAAACCCTCTACTTATGCAGACATTATGCTTCCTAAATCTGATTTTAGTTCATCTCCTTCGTTTTGTAATAATTAAACCAGGTCAGGTTTGTTAAATTAATATTTAATACTAATAATGCATTGCATTTGCTTATTATAATTGTTGCATATTACATTCTCCTGCTTAAAGCTGGATTTTGCCACCAGATTTCTCAAAATGTTAATAATCAATTAACCATTAAAAATGCTACATTCATTAATCGCCAAGTTTACATTAGACCAGCCACTGTTTCGCATGTACAGATTTTTGTCTTCTGAGCATTTCCAAACACTGATTCACCCATCGCCAACAGAATAGTCAAAATCGCAGGGTCAAATAGCGAGGTTGACTGTCGGTTTTACACAGAGCGACGCTTTAATATAAATAACATATTTTGACTAATTGTGATGTATACTAGTTGTATTAAAAATTAGGCCACAGGAAATGTTCTAACGTCACGAGACCAAACAAGGTGGTGCAGTGGCAACCCTATGGACTCGCATTTGAAAGGACACGGGTTCGATTGCTGGTCCAGCCATCCAGGTCTGAGTTTTACACGGTTACCCGGAATTACTCCAGGCGAATGCTAGGTTGGTTTCTTATTACAGGCCAAGTTTAATTACATCCCTGCACCTGGGTCTCTGAACAACTCTCAAGAAACTTTAAGACCTATCTACCAAACGTCCTGAAGTTCCAGTTTACACAAACAACGTTCTAACCAAAAATTCTGTCCACATTGTTTTGTTAGCGCTACTGGCAAGAAAGCAGTCCAATGTTGGCACACAGAGAATGGTTACTGCGCATCTCGCATGTGCACTGTACCGTTTATTTGTTCTGTGACATTGACATTCCATGTCCGGCTCGTTGAGAAATGCCTACATACGTGTTTCAATGTTCTTAAATGGAGCTGCATGAAAATTAATAAATATCTGAAGGAAAGATTGATGTGCTCTTTAGATTAATGGGAACTTGATTGAAAGCTTGCATGCATGACATTTTCTCTATAGCTGAATTTTACTATACGCCGTTCACGGTGGACCGAGCACTTTTGAACTCAATCTCTGGAAAATGTCGCTGCTGCTACCTGCATATATTTTAACGGGCATAATTAATAATATTATGAGCCAAGTAAAGTTGGTAACGTCGGAGGTAAAGTAGTCCCATGTTTTAATGTTATATTAAAAGCGTTAAGTAACCATCTGCGAATACAGAAATTATTATTTTTTTGCTCTTTTTAATGAAAGTAATTGTAAGGATTAGCAAGTTTGTAAAATAATTTATTTTGTAATAATTTTATAGTTATATTTGATCGACGTGCTGCTAAATTTACATATCGTGGAAGATACACAGCCTGCATACAAGTACATCTTAAGCAATGCTTTCAAAATTGTTCAATTTACCGTAAGCAGCCTATATAATATTTGTCACACTTCTGGCCCGCTTTGGCAGTAAATAAATCGGGGACACTCAAAATCATTATTGCAATTTTTCAGTGAATTGAAGCTCAACTGTTTATTCTCTGCTCCCCAAACAAAATATTGTAAGTGTGAAAACTCGTTGAAATATCAGTATTGTAGTGTATGGTTTACGCCCAAATTCGTGATGGGTGCAGGTTGTTTACTTGAAAACATATTGTTCTAAAGTAGTATTTAATGGGGACATCTGTTGTTAAAATAAGCTATTGTTAAATAGTGCACGTGTTCACTTTCAACAGTAACATTTGTTTCCGCAGCATATACTGTAACGTCTATTGTACTTTAGCAAACAAAACTGGGAAAAAAGTTGCTAAAAACATTTCCTTTATCTAGAACAGGAAAAAGTNCGATACGGTTCATGGCCATAGTGTACGTGTCGTGTAAGAAATATCCTCGGTGTGTAGACGTAGGAAATGGCGTGTCATGTACGCAAGAGCCTACAGAATTTAGTCAATTCGGAATTGAGTCAATTCCGGATTTTGTGGTACCTAGACAGGAATTAAGTCAACCTGGAATTGACTCAACTCCGGGTTTTAAGGTACCCTATTTTTAACATGAAATTAATATCGGAATTGTGTTAACTCCATATCAACAACCTCTTTTCAGACACGAAAAGTATACCGGAATTTAGTCAGCGGATCATTGATGGATTCTTTGTGTCAAAATTTGTTCATAGAATTTAGCATTAGATGCTGAATTACACTTCTCTGCTATCTTCTAAGAGGCGTGACCATTAATTCACCTCAATTAATTGTTGAAACCCTCTACTTATGCAGACATTATGCTTCCTAAATCTAATTTTAGTTCATCTCCTTCGTTTTGTAATAATTAAACCAGGTCAGGTTTGTTAAATTAATATTTAATACTAATAATGCATTGCATTTGCTTATTATAATTGTTGCATATTACATTCTCCTGCTTAAAGCTGGATTTTGCCACCAGATTTCTCAAAATGTTAATAATCAATTAACCATTAAAAATGCTACATTCATTAATCGCCAAGTTTACATTAGACCAGCCACTGTTTCGCATGTACAGATTTTTGTCTTCTGAGCATTTCCAAACACTGATTCACCCATCGCCAACAGAATAGTCAAAATCGCAGGGTCAAATAGCGAGGTTGACTGTCGGTTTTACACAGAGCGACGCTTTAATATTAATAACATATTTTGACTAATTGTGATGTATACTAGTTGCATTAAAAATTAGGCCACAGGAAATGTTCTAACGTCACGAGAACAAACAAGGTGGCGCAGTGGCAACCTTATGGACTCGCATTTGAAAGGACACGGGTTCGATTGCTGGTCCAGCCATCCAGGTCTGAGTTTTACACGGTTACCCGGAATTACTCCAGGCGAATGCTAGGTTGGTTTCTTATTACAGGCCAAGTTTAATTACATCCCTGCACCTGGGTCTCTGAACAACTCTCAAGAAACTTTAAGACCTATCTACCAAACGTCCTGAAGTTCCAGTTNATCCCTGCACCTGGGTCTCTGAACAACTGTCAAGAAACTTTAAGACCTATCTACCAAACGTCCTGAAGTTCCAGTTTACACAAACAACGTTCTAACCAAAAATTCTGTCCACATTGTTTTGTTAGCGCTACTGGCAAGAAAGCAGTCCAATGTTGGCACACAGAGAATGGTTACTGCGCATCTCGCATGTGCACTGTACCGTTTATTTGTTCTGTGACATTGACATTCCATGTCCGGCTCGTTGAGAAATGCCTACATACGTGTTTCAATGTTCTTAAATGGAGCTGCATGAAAATTAATAAATATCTGAAGGAAAGATTGATGTGCTCTTTAGATTAATGGGAACTTGATTGAAAGCTTGCATGCATGACATTTTCTCTATAGCTGAATTTTACTATACGCCGTTCACGGTGGACCGAGCACTTTTGAACTCAATCTCTGGAAAATGTCGCTGCTNATAGCTGAATTTTACTATACGCCGTTCACGGTGGACCGAGCACTTTTGAACTCAATCTCTGGAAAATGTCGCTGCTCCTACCTGCATATATTTTAACGGGCATAATTAATAATATTATGAGCCAAGTAAAGTTGGTAACGTCGGAGGTAAAGTAGTCCCATGTTTTAATGTTATATTAAAAGCGTTAAGTAACCATCTGCGAATACAGAAATTATAATTTTTTTGCTCTTTTTAATGAACGTAAGTGTAAGGATTAGCAAGTTTGTAAAATAAATTATTTTGTAATAATTTTATAGTTATATTTGATCGACGTGCTGCTAAATTTACATATCGTGGAAGATACACAGCCTGCATACAAGTACATCTTAAGCAATGCTTTAAAAATTGTTCAATTTACCGTAAGCAGCCTATATAATATTTGTCACACTTCTGGCCCGCTTTGGCAGTAAATAAATCGGGGACACTCAAAATCATTATTGCAATTTTTCAGTGAATTGAAGCTCAACTGTTTATTCTCTGCTCCCCAAACAAAATATTGTAAGTGTGAAAACTCGTTGAAATATCAGTATTGTAGTGTATGGTTTACGCCCAAATTCGTGATGGGTGCAGGTTGTTTACTTGAAAACATATTGTTCTAAAATAGTATTTAATGGGGACATCTGTTGTTAAAATAAGCTATTGTTAAATAGTGCACGTGTTCACTTTCAACAGTAACATTTGTTTCCGCAGCATATACTGTAACATCTATTGTACTTTAGCAAACAAAACTGGGAAAAAAGTTGCTAAAAACATTTCCTTTATCTAGAACAGGAAAAAGTTGCAAGTTCTTTATCACGACGAAATTATTTACACTTTTGTAAAGAAAAAAAAATATATATAACTCATTTTTTAACTATATGTTGAATCTAAACTACACTTAACTTCTGTTTTTTTCTCGGCATATTCATGTTAAGGGCATAACCCATCACAAGAACTTCACAAGGATTTTCATACAAAAAACTACGCGTTTGTCGTACAAAAGAAAATTAAGTTTTTTTTTAGTATAACGTACTTTCTAGCTGAATCAAAATCCTTAATTTCACAAATTTCACGCTACATATCATAACCAATCACATGAAAAACGTCACGCTACACTTGGCACGATTCAGCAGATTAATTGCGTCACTAGCACCGAAGCGTTTCCCCGTAATTAAGAAGAGTACATGGTTGCAGGAGATCCACTACGCGATCAAGCCACAGAAGGAAGAGAGCGATAGGGGCGACACTGATACTCACGGCTAGCACTTCATCGCTTCTACGCGCAAGGCGTGCAGTGTTACCGTTGATCGATACGCTGTACTACGCAAATTAAATCTGTGACATTAGAACTTCGTTACACGGTTGAAAGCCCACAGCTAAAGCTAAGTTCATAAGTCTGTACTTTTATCGTACGAATCTGCGCAGGCAAGTTCTAAATAGTTTTTTTTTTCACACAATTTGGTTTTTTTATTACAGTTACTATGATAATTAAATATTTTTCCTTTTATGGCGAAAAATCGTATTCCTAGAATATTTATTTACGGATATACCCGTAACCTCGCAAACAACTAATGCAATAAAAAAAAATTCAGGACTACTTGAACTTAAAACAACGGAGCTGTAAGTAATTTTGCAATGAACTTTTGCGAGGTGGACCTCGTGCTCGGTGGGAGGAGCGGACACATTATTGCCCTGTTGCCAGCTGATACGTACTTGCCTTGCCACCCCTCTAGGCTGACAGCTAGCTACCTGCAGGCTGCAGGCGCGTCTTCCACGCACTCAGTCAACATATCTTTATCCAATGGTTTAGCTTGTGAATAAACAGGCGACGCGTTAATTCTGGAGGCAAGGGAGAGAAGGCTACTTTCTCGACATCGGCGGTCAATGAAGAGTAGAATTGAAAATGTTAGACAAACGAAATTTGTAAATTTACCGTAAATAAGAATGCTCACGTAGTTATTTTAGATAGTTGCCATAATTTTATTATAGGGCACGATAACTAACAACAGTAAGCGGTAGAGAACGTGGACAGGATTGTCTGTGAGGATGCAGTTTCAAATAAAATGCCTACATTTAAGCTCGTCAACTTGCCGTACTTTCTGGCAACAGCCAAACGTTAGGAGGATCAGTAACGTCAGTAAAAATACGTTATATGGAAATTTGAGTGACCGCTTAGCTGTTCTATTTAATTCGCACTCTACTCATCGGGTAACTCGCCCTAGGCAGCACTCACGCGTCCCGCTCTTTGCCGCCGCACACACGCTCGCCCACCGCAGTCCCTCCCTCCTCCCTTCAACCCCCGCTGGAAAACTTGGTTAACTTCATCACGTGCCTCTCAGAAAACTGCCGACCCTCGTGATGTGGCGCTGCTTGTAGAAGCATTACAATTATATGTTAGCATTGAATGCCAAAATATTTTGACATCCTGGGGTTTGTATTGTTCTAATTTCAACCCCGCGCGGGAAAATTCTTGTCTTGATAATATAAAAACAAATATACCTACATATAATAATTGTATATTTTGTGTAATTGATCCTGGTAAGTCAGATCACAAGGCAGTCTGGTTTGAATTTCGAATAAATTCTCCGTATTCCACATATAAATCTATTAAATTTAAATTTGTTAGACCGTTGACTGTTTCTAGAATATCTTAATTTCTTAGTTTGTTAAATAATATTGACTGGGTAAATATGTTATCTGTACACGATGGTATTCATAAATTCGATTATTTCCTTTATGTATTCCTATCCTACTATGAAGTGTGTTTTCCATGATGTAAAATCAGGGGTTGGTCTAATGTTAATAAAAGTATCCACCGTGTTAAATGGTATAGTAAGGAGCTGAATTATATGAAAAGTGAAATGATAATGGTGTGTAATATATATAATAATAATAATAATGCAGCAATTAGGGAACAAGCCAAAACCAGTTACATAAAGTATAAGAAATTATATCGTCAGACATTAGCTAAAGCTAAGTTAAATGCTAATTATTGATATAGAATATTCTCAAGATGCGTGTAAAGTGGTGTGGGTACTTGTTAAAAATGCATGTTCTCCAACAAATACATTTAAAAACAAGGATTTAATAGCAGATAGTTGTAATTAATTTTTTATTGAATAAGTGGATAAAGTCATCTCTAATGCTTATGTGAGTATATAAACAAAATTGAGAATTATTTGTATTGTGATACATTTACATGATAGGAAGTAACTCATTAAGATGTAATTAATATTGTAAAAAAAAAAAATCAAACAATAAATATCATAATGGTAGTACTAATAATTTTTTTTAGAAAATATTAAAGACTGTATTGGTTCCGTTAACAATATGTATGAATGCTTGTTTTAAATCTGGTAAATTTCCTACTAAACTAATTGCTAGGGTTGTCTCTATTTATAAAAAGGTCCATGACACATTCCAGGTAGTTATAGACCGATATCTGTGATTACAATGTTTTGCTAAGTTCATGGAAATAGCAATGTATGAATAGTTACCTTTTTTTTAAATCATGATTATTTTAGTGTAGAGCAATTTGGTTACAGAAAAGGTAAAAGCACCACAAATGCAGATATACAGTTGGTAAAATATGTATTGGAGGCATTTCAATGTAATTCTTATTCAACAGCCATTATGTGCTATTTAAGTAAAGCCTTCGATTGTGTCTCTCACCCGATATTGTTAAAGAAATTAAAAATATATGGTATACGAGTTATTGGACTTAGTTCTACCTGTATAATAAAAGCCAGGTAGTTTACATTAATGGTATATAAAATATAAGGTATATTAAGCACGGAGTGCCACAAAACTCTGTATTGGGGCCTTTTTTGTTTAATGCTATGAAAAATTTTCTATCTAAAAATGTAGGTACTAAGTGTATAATTTATGCAAATGATACTATATTATTCAATGCTCACAATATATTGATATGCTTGATAATAGTTAAAACCACATTAGGAGAAGTTCAACAATGGTTTTTGGCTGATGGTTTTATGTTGAATTAAGAAAAAACTCAATTTTTGACCTTTTTTTTAAACCATGTAAATGTAGATAACAAAACTAAGTCCCATTTGAACATATATGATAACTTAACTTGATGGAACCATACTAATATTGTTAGTAGAAAACTGTCAAGAGTTTTATATTTTTTAAGAAACATTACAAATACTGTACAACTACAATATGCTTAGTGATGTTATTATGCATTTTTTCAACGTTTTTAGATGTTTCCATTTTTACTTTGGGGAAATTCCAGTCATATCAACAGTATCTTATTTTGGCACAAGAAAGCAATCAGAATTATTACTAACGCATCTAAAACTGCTCATTGCAAACCTTTTTTTACTAAGGAAAAAAATATGACAGTAATTAATCTATAGTTAATACAGTGTTTATATATATATATATAATGTAATATCAGTAGTTACACTTGCCATGTTAGCGTACATATTTATGAAACCAGAGATGGAAACTTTCTAGATTTGCCATATTGCAGATTATGCAAAAGACAAAATAATTCTGAATATAGAAAAATTAAAGTTTTTAATAAATTACTTTTTAATATAAGAGAATTCCACTTTACAATATTTAAAAATTAAGTAAAGAAATTGCTCTTTGTACAGCCTTTTTATAACATTGACGAATTTTTGTCTTTATCTACAGAAGATCTCAATAATATTATGTAATTATGACATAACGAAACCTATTGCAATGTTTAATAGTGAATAAATAACATTATTATTATAAATAAATTCTTTACACCTCTTGGTTTGGCCTTACCGGGGCTTAAGTTTCTCTTCTTCTTATTCACCACGCATATTTTTGTATTCCTTATACATTCTTCATTATTACTAATAACTTAGAAAATCACTGGTATAGCTTTGTTAAAAACAATATAATTCATCTTTTTTTTTTTTGGGATAAGGAGAGGGGACATCAGCTATCTGCTTTTGTATGGTTTGACTGAGTAAGTATCATTTTCGGTTACCTCGTCAACCAAAAGCTAAAATAGGCCATTGCAAATATTATTTTCACGCAGCAGAAAACACAGTATGTTACTGACATACAGAGACAAAAAAAAAGTTGAAATTAGCGGTTTACAGCACATAAAAATTAAGTCAGCAAGTACAAATACAAAGATACATGAAAATGTCTCTGGACTTCAACGAAGACCGAGGAACATTGATGGATTTTCTATCACAAAACGGTAGCGTTTGTACATATTCCTAGGTCTTTCATGTGCATCTAATGGTTGTAACATTTACCAGTTCTTAGAAATGCCACAGGGCACCTATTGAGTTCGTTTACGGTAACCACTTTGTCCTCCAGTTTTCATGAATAAATAATGTCTGTTTTCGCCACTGCGTTTCTCTCTCTTCTCGTCGCTGTGTTATCCTGAGTTTTTGTGATGTATCTGTATATACTGTATACACTGTCCCTTTGACTAACTCTGTTATTTTCTGCCTTAGTTAGCTTGTAATTACTGGATTTTCTTCAGCGGAAATCGTTACGAGTTATTTACTTACATGCTAACAATAGCTATTNGTTAGCTTGTAATTACTGGATTTTCTTCAGCGGAAATCGTTACGAGTTATTTACTTACATGCTAACAATAGCTATTCTTGCCTTGTTTTTTGTATGGTTTTTGTAACATAACTTCTCCTTAATTTATACACTGTTCAAGAAGTATTCAAAGAATACGTTCTTTCAGCATGGAAAGTTACATTGCCTGTATCGTCATCAAATTGTCACAACAAGTTGGTCGCCTACCTGACTTTTGAATTCCATTACAGCATGTTTAAAAAACGAGTTTTCTCACGAAACTATTTGACGTGTCCCCAGTATGTTTACCTAAGAAAGAAAAAATACCCCGGACGAGGACCGAATAGTAATTTCTAGATATCACGCATGCTATAAATTTTATTTTAGAGCTCTCCAATTTTTGTTAAAAATTTATTTCCCAGATGGTTGTATGTTAAAACACACTACCTGGACAAAAGCGAAACCATGGCAAGAGCCTTCACTGAAACTTGCTACGCCCTTTCCACCAATAAAATGGTAGGCTCACACCTGAAAGTCCCATAGATACGCTCAGTTCGAAACTGCACGCCAGTTCAGAGCCCTGTGCTAAGCGACGATGGCACACTTGATGCGCATGGCAGTGTCACTCTTGTCATTCCCGCGCTTCTGAGCCTCAAACGCAAAAATTGCTCCAGCTAGGCAACCAATTTAAAGTTGTATAGTAAATATCTTTGGCAGTTTTTTTCTTATTTTGGTGGCTTAACATATCCTTTCCTAGTGCCGTGGTCAAATTGGGAATAAATGAATGTGATTTAAACTATAATTTACACTTTCAGTTACACGCTAAAATGACAAGCACGACCATGCATTTTGTGAAAGTCAAATTGAGAACCTTTCAAAACATGAACTAATGTCTCAACTACTATGCTATGAAGGTTGGTATCGGATTTATATAAAAGTGTTATGCGCTGTAGCTCGCACCAGCAGCGAGGTCCCGTTACGCACGCGCGGACTCGGCTCTGTGGAGGGTGACCCACATCGACCCTCCCAACCACTTAGACAGACCCTCTCGCTACCCCGTCACTCGCCCAGGGGGGATCATTGACAGTGGCGACCTGGCTGGCATCACAGCCCCTCCTCCCCCTGCAGGAGAAGCCAACGAGTTTAGAGAAAGCGCAAGAATATTCTGGGAATTATAATCCTCTGTACAACGAGGTGTATAGAGAAATTTCTGGGCGATGGCCTAGAGTCGGCAGTTATTCTGTGGAAGACAATTGGCTGAGTGCGGTATCCAGGCGAATACGAGTGCAGCGAAGGGGATGGACGACGACGGGAGACTACAAGGCTACGGCGGACGAAGTGTTTCTGGTGTGAATGTACGAGAGGGCGCGATACCCGACGAGTGAAGGCTACTGTGAATGAGGGCGCTCAGAGATCTCTAGAATATTGCGGAATGGTGGGACCTGTACTGAACAGAGGTGAGACTGAATGAACATGTAATACGGATTTTATTGTAAATATTGGAACTGTCAGATATGGAAATATAATTTATAACATAATTGAATTGGTTTTGATGCACTGTTTATTGGGACTGATTTTTAATAAGTTAATCACACTAATTTCTTTGAGGTGACTGTAAATTATATTAATTAAAATCATTAGCTGTAAACAGCAAATGATATCAATTTATGGTGAGATGTTGTGTTGAAAGAATGTTGTTTGTAGTTATTATAAATAAAATTAGAAAATTATAATTAACTCTTTTATTTAATTAAAACCTCCATCTCTCAACGAGCCTGGTTTATCCCACTTACTTTGAGAAAATTGTAACAATACTGTTTTTTTTACGCTAATTTACACTGAGGGAAAGGTTNTTGTAACAATACTGTTTTTTTTACGCTAATTTACACTGAGGGAAAGGTTTGTTTAAGCGAATAACATATTTTGTTTACTGCACAGTTGACTCAACTAGTTATTTTGTTCACACTCAAATTTTGTTGNTTTTAAGCGAATAACATATTTTGTTTACTGCACAGTTGACTCAACTAGTTATTTTGTTCACACTCAAATTTTGTTGGCCCAAAAGAGAGGTTTCGTTAAATCAAGTGTGTATTTTGTCGGAGCAACTGTATATTTACTTGGCCATATACAATGTTTTGTTGGCTTTTGGTTTTCTCTCAGTGTACTTAAATGACACAGGCCCATATATGTTTAACGGACTCGTATGTGTACCACGGGCGCAGACACGTAACTAACTGTACAATCCAGTTGTACTTATGCGTTGGTGGATACGTAAGGAAGAACGTAAGAAAGTTGGTCAACTTTCAACTCTTCCTTCATCAAGAATCCGTTTAACCAAAAGGAATGAATTTTTTTCTTTCTTGACATTCGTTTTCGTGGCCTTTGTGAAATACAAAGCAACAAGGGCATGGATATGCGGATATGCCGTAGCTATTACCATTTTCGTTTAATAAACTTGCGCGCATTGTTTTGCAGTAGTATTTACACAGTGCTGAATACAGGAAAAATATTTAAAANTTTCGTTTAATAAACTTGCGCGCATTGTTTTGCAGTAGTATTTACACAGTGCTGAATACAGGAAAAATATTTAAAAATGAAGTGTGCATATTATAAAGCTCATATAAGCGTATTTTGGATTTTGTTAATTGCAGAACTTTACAAGATCATGCAATGTNTTTCGTTTAATAAACTTGCGCGCATTGTTTTGCAGTAGTATTTACACAGTGCTGAATACAGGAAAAATATTTAAAAGAATTGTGCATATTATAAAGCTCATATAAGCGTATTTTGGATTTTGTTAATTGCAGAACTTTACAAGATCATGCAATGTCGAATTGCTCAAATCTATCCCGATTTGTCTGTTAATTTCATTTACGTTTTCCGTTTACGTTTGATTCCGCATCATTGTTTTCCAGAAAGGACCTTACAGTACTTGTCGGCGGTTGGCAGTGCCTAATGGAAACATAAGAATGCAAATATGACGAGGACATCAGCTTATTACTAATATAACTGCAAACATAACCTTTTTTATAAAAAAAAATTGTCTAACACATATTTCAGTAACGTGAAACACAGTCGAACATTTAATTTCAAATGAAAAAATGTATCACAGCTCCCGTTTCGCTGAAATACTTATTATTTTAGATAGTTTTAAACATACTTAAATATCTTCGGAATACTCTATTTTTATAATGCAATACTTGGGAATTAATATAAACGACAGAATAATATAAAATATTAATGAAATACGAGTGTGAATTTGTTATTATTATACACTACTCCATAACTCTTTTTTCATAGGAAAAAAACTTTTTTTTCCACTAACCGAAAAACTTATATCTAAAATGTTCGTTACTGAGAAACTTAAAATATGCCATTAAAGATTCATAAAACGGGGAGGAACTATATATTCGTAATATTTTGTCATTCTACACGTTTCAAGTTTCGTTTGAAAAGTTGTTTTGGTACCTCTAATTTTTNTATATATTCGTAATATTTTGTCATTCTACACGTTTCAAGTTTCGTTTGAAAAGTTGTTTTGGTACCTCTAATTTTTACACAAATGGCTAATTGCGGGGCAAATGTAACAAGCTCTTTCTAAGTGTCTCACAATTTTCTGATCTGCTTGTTCAAGTGAAAGGATTAATTCGAAATATTTTCATACAATATTCACATAGATACCACAACAACAAATCATGTACTTCGATAACCAATCGAAGTTGTTGGCTACGTCAAATCACCAATGAAGGTTAGTGTCGAGGAAAAATGGGCAAAAGTATGCACACATGAACGGAAACTACNGGCTACGTCAAATCACCAATGAAGGTTAGTGTCGAGGAAAAATGGGCAAAAGTATGCACACATGAACGGAAACTACGTACCGTGTTAGAAAGAATCAACATATCCACGTATACTGTAATTCAGAAACACTTCACTTGATCGTCGTATGATTTCGGTGTCATCTGTATAAAAGACTTGAAGTATANTATACTGTAATTCAGAAACACTTCACTTGATCGTCGTATGATTTCGGTGTCATCTGTATAAAAGACTTGAAGTATATCAATGCTAACCATGTACTGTAAGTCAAGTTTTACGCTGTTACGTTGCACGTAACATACACTTTTAAATACATTTTTAGTTCGGAAAAAACATGGCAGAATTTCGACGTTTGTGATTTATTCAAACTCTGGAAACGTCTAGGAGATGCAAACATGTTTTCCATGTAAATGCGATTAAATCATGAGTGACGCACTGACCTGCTGGATAAATTAAAATTGTATTTCGTAAAGAAGTTTAACTTGCAAAATTAACGTATCCGGTCGTGTTTGCTTCTGTGGAATGCAAGTGCCCTAGCCACTACGCCGACCATGACCTCAACACTGGGTGATGTGTTTTCTGTAGATTTAGGACAATGTTGGACAGTTTTGTACATTTTATTGCGGATTTTTGCCTACAGTTCATTAAATCAGCTAAAAATCTCTGTCTCTCTAATGACATATTCTGGAAGCTGAAATATTTATAACATGTCAATTTGTTTACATCTATACAGCATAGTAAGGGCCTCGCCAAAATGGTGCATATGCGTATATCTGAGCTGTTCTACCTGAAGAAGCAGATATTGAGAGAACATCTGAGTGGTCCGTGTGACCTGTGTCTGTGCAGTCGAGAGGTGAAGTGCCGACCGCCTCCACCTAGTCAAATATGGTTTTTGAGTTCTGGCAGTTGGACTCAACTAGTATCACTCATCAACAAGAGGTGCGTTGAGTATAAACAGATAAAAACAAATAGAGCAAAAAATGTTCCCAGGTGGTTCACAAATGCCGCAGCACGCTTCCGGAAGAACCCTGACGAACTCCCGGATCTGTAGTGCACGTAGGTTGTCATCCCCAGCTGCCATATACCGTCGTCACTCGCCCAACTCCCAGGAAAAACATTTGCTCTTTACTGTAGATCTCACATCAGCAACAATTTCCCTTCAGCGAACTGGAGGGCTGCATTTATTCATTTGCAAATTCTTTACGTATTATTCCGCACATATTCACACCCAACACGACCCGATTTAGCATCTTAATGAGGGTTGCGACCCCTGACATTCAGAAATGTGTTNGCACATATTCACACCCAACACGACCCGATTTAGCATCTTAATGAGGGTTGCGACCCCTGACATTCAGAAATGTGTTGGTCGCCGCTGGCTGTGAGTTGTCAATCACAGACACGTCGTATCTCCTTCCCCGCATCCTGTCTTCCAAGGCCCGACTCGTGTCCTTGCCGAGATAAGTCTTTTCGCAGTATCTTCACAATTCTTGAATCAAACCTTTGAAAAATCTCTCTACGTACGAAGTGTTTAGTTGTTTTCTAAATATATAATTTATAACAAGCCTTTTATACTTCTGTTATCATAAAATTATTTTATTTTTAGTTAAAAGGAATCTATATTTATAGAATTTTGTAAATTAATTACACTATTTCATTTGGAATCACTATGAATAAAACTGGGAGAAATTAGGAATGTTGGCAATGCGTAAGAAAATGTTCTCACGCAAAATATTACTAAATTGAGTGTGTAAAAATGCGTTGCGTTGTCCGTTTAGTGTAATTTTCTAGACTCTGTAAATTTTTGTTTACAAGAAATGGCTTCCGGAAAGATTGAAATAGCCGTGAATGGAGTATACTGGCTTGTGTCAAGTGGCCGGAGAAGNCAATCATATTTACAACATTGTTAATGAAGTAGTGTAGCAGCATATGAAACTATTTTGACAAACTTTAGGGTCCATCCCGAAATAAAATTCCATTAAAATGTAGCCTCCATTGCCAAATTTAAGACTTATCAAATGGGTGATATCAATAACTGACTATTTCACAGACTACAAGATACGAACAGTATATATTTATTTTGAAATGTATAAATTCTATGTCCACAGAAAACGACTTTTTCATTAGTAAGTTTATATTTTACGGATACTGTATAAATGCAATTACGCGGCAGTGATAGTATTAACGTGAGGTGGTAATTAATTTTGCAAGTCCCCATTAAATTCTCGTTCAAATTCTAAATTAAATTATTTATAGAACATACATATAAACATTTCACCTTATATTCCACACCTTACTAGTTTAGTACTGATCTTTTTAAAGAAATGGGCAGAAATTCTCCGATATATTCGTCTTAAATAAATACTATTGCATTTTAGAAGTAACTTTTAGTTTAAATTGTAATCATCAAAAAAATTTCAAATTAGTTTATTTTAAACTAACTGCCGTAAAACTTAATGAATATGCTAAAGAAATAACTAGGGCAAATAATTTATTACGTAAATTTTTTTTAATTTTCATTATACAACACACACATGTGATGAGATATTTCTTCTATCAGGCCACGTAGCCGAAAAATTACTTGCTAGTCTTATTTGGGGTGATGATGTACTGCCATTATATCGCACCTTGGGAAGAAAACGGCCACAAGTGCTAAACTGGTAGTTCTAAAATATTTACAGTTTAATGTTTAAAAATTTCTGGAAATTTTGATTTGATATACTAATTCAATTTCATGAGGTTGGGAACGATATTAGGATATTTTAATATAGCATATATATAACATGTGATGCATTTAATTATACATTTTTTGCACTTGTAGACATATTAAAATATAACTGGATCTCAAGTCGTTGCATTATGGCCAAATATATTTCACAAGAAATTAATTTTTTTTGACAAAATGAACATAATGCTTGAGTTGAACAAATGGAAAATTATTAATTAATATTACTTGCATTAAGATAATTAATATTACTTGCATTAAGATAATAAATATTATACATTATATTTTAGTAGAAAAGCATGTCATATACGAAACATTATTTTAAATACATGCATGGATATTGAAAACATAGAATGTTCTGAAGAAATTTTTTTTTCCCACTTAATTTGCACTACCATCTTCTAGGTCGGCACAGACACGAAGGCTTTTAAAGAAATCGTGGTACTGTGGCTTTATATGCTTTGCTGCACGCAGGAGGAGAAAATATCTTTTCTTTGCAGCACTGATTCCTGTAGCCTGGGTGTATGCAGGAGTAACATAATGGAACAATATAATGTAATGATGTTTGTACGTGCTCGTACAAAGGTTTACAAAATACAGCTCCTAAGACATTTCTGTAAAAGACGAATAAGATCGAATACGTGTTGTTAAATTANACAAAGGTTTACAAAATACAGCTCCTAAGACATTTCTGTAAAAGACGAATAAGATCGAATACGTGTTGTTAAATTAAAATTAAATATTAGACGACATACTGTATTGATTGATCTTTACATAAAGGCAATCGTACATAAATCAGTAACTTGTTTTTCCATTCTTTCTTTTCTCTTAGCAACATGACACTGAACTATGTGTCGCATAAACACGTATAATTTTCCGAGTGTGTTTATTCTCACCAGTACGATTATTTGATTTTTAAACCGAACATAGGGTAAAGGGTAAAAACACCTTCTCATTAGTCTAATGTGTTATTGTAAATCTATTTTTAGAAAGTATTTTACATAGTTGTAACTAAATAAACGTAATTTGACTTTTTTCCCACAGTGTCCATGAAAACCTCTGGTGCAACTCTTGGTTAATTATGTGAGGTAATGTCTTCTTGGCGCAGACCTCAAGGATCGCCTTTATCATTATCTGAACTGCTTTCTTTGGGTTTCCAGGTTTTATCTAAGAATCGGAGCTATGCTATAAAAATAAACGAAACAGGACTAAATATTAAAATGCTTCCACGAAGCTCTTCCATATTAGTTAATTCGTCAGTTTTTCGACGTATTTGTGAATAGTACACAAATGCAATGAAAATAATTAATAATGTACCACATGATTCGTTACAGATGCAGCTAATGCTCTCATAAACTCAGTTCTTGATTTGTACATCGTGCATTCTTCGATAGTTACACATAGGCTTACTACGACACTATGTAACAACGTAAAAAACAAAACTTCACTGAAACAAAAATATACAGAATACCGGTACCTTTGTCAGGTGTACCAATATCATGTAATTAAATATACAACAACAATACAATAAATGGTTTGGTAAGGTGTACCAATGTCATGAGATGAACTATACTTTTCATTTTCTTCTAAATGGCAATAAGCACAGACATGGCTCTATAGAAATACGAAAATTTAAAAGTGTCGTACTTATTTACATGGAATATTGCCATAAAGGAGATATGGCCATATAGAATTACTAGGTACAATTGAATTACATTAGTATCATACTGACACAATTACGGCCTGCCCTCAATATCTTACCTACCACATGTAGCCTTACAAAAACAATAGAGGATTTTTGTATCTATAAGGCGGCAATGCTATATAAGTTCATGGAGTTGTGGCCCTCTTCTTCCCAAGGTGCGATATAAGCAAAAACATTTCATTTTCAGGTACCCATTACTTTTTTATGAAGATGGGAGAAAGTATTTTTATTTACGAATCACGTTTATGTAGAAAAAATACACCACTTAATTTATAATATAATGTATTCATATATAACATTTTTTTTTNTACGAATCACGTTTATGTAGAAAAAATACACCACTTAATTTATAATATAATGTATTCATATATAACATTTTTTTTTTCTTAAGGCTATGTGGCAAGAATGAAACTTCCCAGGCGTTCAGCAGTAGGTGACTACTCCTTTACTTTTCAGGACATGACACGTGTGCAGAATTCCGCCAGATAAATTTGCGGCTAAACGTAATCAAAAGCGTATTTGGAACGTCTGATACATACCGAAGCGAAATGAAAATCGCAGTTTCTTCATTTCAAGTATTACATTGCGTGACTTGTAGTAAAAATATGTATTTCTACAAAAAGCTATTGAAGACAAAAAAAAATTGATTTATCGCCCTGTTTATCGACCCCTCACAGACGAACGTATGAGTATTGTTCGTTCTTTTATTGCCAAGAAAATATCATACAATTGATGTTTTTCTTAAATAAAATCTTAATTTGCTGCATTTTATCTCAATCTTTTACGCAATATTTGATTAGCTGAATTGAGATAAAAATAATAAACACCAAACCGAGGTATGAATGGTACTTTCGTTTTTATGTGGCTACAGAACGACCAGGAATGAAGACATTTTCTACCTCAACCCCTTTTTCCTTCTAACCTTTCTTATTCTCGTCAAATTTATGAANTCAACCCCTTTTTCCTTCTAACCTTTCTTATTCTCGTCAAATTTATGAATGTTTCTCGCACTAATTACTTCAATGTTTATGATTACGATGTGTTGTACTTGTTGTGGTTATAGTCACAGTATAATCTGAGACCACGAAAGTGAAAACTATATAGCCATCAAAATAAATGCAGTTATCTTGCAGAAACATGCAAATTAAATATGCTACTTCTCTCGCGACTGGATACCGAATTACCAAATGATTTTAAAAACGAAGGAGATGAACTTAGATTAAATTTAGGAAGCATCATGTATACTTCAGCAGAGGGCGTCGACAATTAATTCAAATAAATTAAAGCCAAGCCCCTTAGAAAATAGCTGAGAAGTGTTACTGGGCATATAATGATGGATTCTATGAGCAAATATTGACACAAAGAATCCCTCAATATTCTGTTAATTAAATTCCGGCATACTTTCCGTGTCTGAAAAGCGGTTTCTGCAAATACGGAGTTGACTCAATTCCGGTTGACTCTATTCCAGGACTATTAAAATGTCAAAAAGAAAGTACCATAAAATCCGGAGTCGAATCAACTCCGGGTTGTCTTAATTCTGGCAGGGGTACGATAAAACCCGGAATCGAGTCAATTCTGGGTTGACTTATTTCAGCATCCCAACTAAGGGGCAGTATTGAAATGGATACAGAATACGGTGAACTAAAGTTGTCATAATTCCGGATGCCATAATTCCAGAAGGTCTTGAAATGCATAGCAATACGAAAATTCCGAAATTGAGTCACTTCAAGGTTGACTTAATTCCGGTATGATTTCCGAACTAAAACAGGGTAGCTAAAAATCTGGAGTTGAATCAATTTCGGGTTTACTCAATTCCGGTTCATTTGGTGCCTGGAAAGTGGTTATCGAAAATCCGAAGTTATGTCAACTCTAGTTGAAATATTTCCGGTACGATTTTCATGTTAAAGATGGGGTACCTTAAAATCCGGCGTTGAGTCAATTCCAGGTTGACATAATTCCTATCTAGGTACCACAAAATCCAGAATTTACTGAATTCCGAGTTGACTTAATTCGGTNTCATTTCAAGTATTACATTGCGTGACTTGTAGTAAAAATATGTATTTCTACAAAAAGCTATTGAAGACAAAAAAAATTGATTTATCGACCGGTTTATCGCCCCCTCACAGACGAACGTATGAGTATTGTTCGTTCTTTTATTGCCAAGAAAATATCATACAATTGATGTTTTTCTNTACGAATCACGTTTATGTAGAAAAAATACACCACTTAATTTATAATATAATGTATTCATATATAACATTTTTTTTTCTTAAGGCTTTGTGGCAAGAATGAAACTTCCCAGGCGTTCAGCAGTAGGTGACTACTCCTTTACTTTTCAGGACATGACACGTGTGCAGAATTCCGCCAGATAAATTTGCGGCTAAACGTAATCAAAAGCGTATTTGGAACGTCTGATACATACCGAAGCGAAATGAAAATCGCAGTTTCTTCATTTCAAGTATTACATTGCGTGACTTGTAGTAAAAATATGTATTTCTACAAAAAGCTATTGAAGACAAAAAAAAATTGATTTATCGCCCTGTTTATCGACCCCTCACAGACGAACGTATGAGTATTGTTCGTTCTTTTATTGCCAAGAAAATATCATACAATTGATGTTTTTCTTAAATAAAATCTTAATTTGCTGCATTTTATCTCAATCTTTTACGCAATATTTGATTAGCTGAATTGAAATAAAAATAATAAACACCAAACCGAGGTATGAATGGTACTTTCGTTTTTATGTGGCTACAGAACGACCAGGAATGAAGACATTTTCTACCTAAACCCCTTTTTCCTTCTAACCTTTCTTATTCTCGTCAAATTTATGAATGTTTCTCGCACTAATTACTTCAATGTTTATGATTACGATGTGTTGTACTTGTACTGAGACCACGAAAGTGAAAACTATATAGCCATCAAAATAAATGCAGTTATCTTGCAGAAACATGCAAATTAAACNACTGAGACCACGAAAGTGAAAACTATATAGCCATCAAAATAAATGCAGTTATCTTGCAGAAACATGCAAATTAAACATGCTACCTCTCTCGCGACTGGATACCGAATTACCAAATGATTTTAAAAACGAAGGAGATGAACTTAGATTAAATTTAGGAAGCATCATGTATACTTCAGCAGAGGGCGTCGACAATTAATTCAAATAAATTAAAGCCAAGCCCCTTAGAAAATAGCTGAGAAGTGTTACTGGGCATATAATGATGGATTCTATGAGCAAATATTGACACAAAGAATCCCTCAATATTCTGTTAATTAAATTCCGGCATACTTTCCGTGTCTGAAAAGAGGTTTCTGCAAATACGGAGTTGACTCAATTCCGGTTGACTCTATTCCAGGACTATTAAAATGTCAAAAAGAAAGTACCATAAAATCCGGAGTCGAATCAACTCCGGGTTGTCTTAATTCTGGCAGGGGTACGATAAAACCCGGAATCGAGTCAATTCTGGGTTGACTTATTTCAGCATCCCAACTAAGGGGCAGTATTGAAATGGATACAGAATACGGTGAACTAAAGTTGTCATAATTCCGGATGCCATAATTCCAGAAGGTCTTGAAATNATTGAAATGGATACAGAATACGGTGAACTAAAGTTGTCATAATTCCGGATGCCATAATTCCAGAAGGTCTTGAAATTCATAGCAATACGAAAATTCCGAAATTGAGTCACTTCAGGGTTGACTTAATTCCGGTATGATTTCCGAACTAAAACAGGTTAGCTAAAAATCTGGAGTTGAATCAATTTCGGGTTGACTCAATTCCGGTTCATTTGGTGCCTGGAAAGTGGTTATCGAAAATCCGAAGTTATGTCAACTCTAGTTGAAATATTTCCGGTACGATTTTCATGTTAAAGATGGGGTACCTTAAAATCCGGCGTTGAGTCAATTCCAGGTTGACATAATTCCTATCTAGGTACCACAAAATCCAGAATTTACTGAATTCCGAGTTGACTTAATTCGGTTTCACCGTAAGCAAAACCTTCAACGAATAGAATTAAGTAAAATAAGTTGTGTTTATTTGAAAAACTAATTCGAGAAAGAAAACGTACCTTCTTATTTTCCTTCCTTCCCATAATTAATATCTCTAAATTATTAAATTTGCTAATAGATCACTACTTTACTAAAATGAAGTTAATTTATAGTCGTTTAAGATTGGTTGAACATAAAACGTGTATTTTCACTATAAACCACACATTTTTGTAAACGTTCTATGCAGACGTCTCTTATGTACACAAAATTGATCGCATACCCACCTGTAACCTAATCGCCAGCGGGCAGTTTAGCCAATAGGGAACATTTCGTAGCACACAGTAGCCAAACAGACACCATGCCCGTTTCCAGAACCTCACGCAGCCAATCAGGCTGAGTACGTCCACATCAAAGGTACCTCTATGCCACGTAGTCTCTGTGACATACTCTGTGATTTAACTGTATATGAAAACGTTAACGCGTATTAGAAAAAAGAGGGAGGAAAATTCCCTAGCCGGATGTTTTAATGATCTCGCGGCGACAATCTTAATGGCGAGTAAGGACGGCGGGACAGAAGAGAAGTTATCGGCTACGCAGTGGTGACGGATGCCGCCGCTGGGAGCGCGGATTGCAGCGAAGCGACTGCAGGCGGGGCAACTCTTGTGTTAATGAGCTAAACACGCGGTGTTCACAGACACGACGAGGTCGCGGCACCCGTGGCACCAGGGGTGACCATTGCAGCTGCCATGGCCGGCCGACATCGCAGACGCAATACCGCGTGCCCGTATCTCCACATCACCAACGTAACTCTTCCAGAAAGAGTACACCGCGATCTACGTTCGCGAAATGACGTCACTTGTAATATGACGTTGGAACACCATTCGCCAAAGGGGGCGCGGTGGCTGAGCGGTTAGACTGTTCGCCTCTCACAAAGGCGAGCCGGGTTCAATCTCCTGCCGGGTTACTCTTGGATTTTCGCAAGTGGGAATTTTGCCGGACGACGCCGCTGGTCCGCAGGTTTAATAAGGCATCTCCCGTTTCCCCCGCTCTTGCATTCCAGCGCCGATCCATTCTTACCTCACTTCACCCTCATCGTCTCTCAAGACCTCGTTGTTAAGAGCCGCCCAAATCTCGCAGCTCAACTCAACCATCCGCCAATCAGCGCCGGTGGTATCTAACTCGCCAGCCGGCAGTCCAGCCAATAGGGGACCTTCCGCAGCGTGCAGTAGGCACCACCTCGGCCCCTGCTAATTAGACACGTAAGGAACTTTCAGAGAGCCTCGTGTATCGTATCAGAGAATGGATACACCCACATCAAAAGGTACCACTACACCACGTCTCTGTATACGTATATATTCTGTGGCACTGTCATGTCAGAAACAATACAACCGTGTTTGCGTTTATATTGCAGGTAGAAGTTGATCATGAGACTGAGTATTACAGTTTCAACAAGGACCACATGAGACGATATCACGTGGCGTTTCCTTTGATGAGGGCGTACCCATTCTGTAATTGGTTGCACGAGGCTCTGGGAGCGAGCGAGCGTGTACCTATGAGACTGTCAGCGGTGACCCTATTACTTAATTGGTGGAAATCCTGTAGATAGATTCTATGCAGGACCCAGAGCCCTTGAGTAGTTTGTATGTATCTGACGCGTATATTTTTAGATACAAAGTTATGAAAAAAACATTTTTTTAGCCATTTTGGAGTGCTCAATAATGGTGTTTGTAATGTGCGCGAGGTCTTGAAAGCACTCAGCAGCCATTGTCTGAAGTGTGTGTTCTTTTCATATATCAGCACATTTAATAGTTTCTCAGAAAAACGTGAATTATTAACACTCGGCAACTCAGGTCAGGCGGCAGGTAGGCGGGAGCCTTAATCGTTTTGACGACGGTGCCCTTTAAATGCGACGTTGCACAAAAAAGTGGATTGAATTTTCTACTCTGTGAACAGTAGAATACTATGTCTGCTTCATGTAATTTGAGACAATATTCGTTGTTGATACTTTATTCGGCCATCTCATAAACAAGTACTGCTAAAAACTATAAATACATAAACCTTTTTGGTCTCTGCATGTCAAAGTGCAATACTGATACTTCTACAGTTCCTAATAAAAAACTTCTTCGTTGCAACGCCTGAAATTATATACTCTGCTAACAATAACAATAGCGCTCACAGAAGGATGCATCGAATGGCACTGAAACTTTAGAGAGGCTGTGATAGAGAAAAGTAACACAAAAAAAACGGCACCAACACAATTACAAATGGATCTGCGGTACGCCGTCCGGTAATGTTGAATGTTACGCCTCACCTTTCGCACTGCTATACGCGCTGCAACACGGTCTGGCGTGGAGTCCAGCAGACGCCTGATGTGTCCTGAGGCAGACGGGCCCACAATTGTAGGACGATGTGTTCCAAAACCCTGATACTGTGTCACGGCGGCAGCTGGCGTTTCAAATGGTCCCCCACATGTTGGGGGAACGGGCGGGCCTTGATAGTGCTTGGAAATGACGGAGCCAATCATGGGCGACGCATGTCTCGTGGGTTCGGACGTTAAGTGAGTGAGTGGAGATATTTAACATGTTAAAATCTATGTCTTGAGAGTCGAGGAGGGTGAAGCGAGGTGAGTATAGAGCAGCGTCGGAATGAAAGGGCGAGGGAAACGGGAGATCCCCGATAAAACCCGCTGACCAGGAGCATTGTCCGTTACGATTCACACAGCGAAAATCCTGGAGCGACCCTTCCAGGAATCGAACCAGGTTCACCTAGATGGGATGCGAGTAGTCTTTGGTGTAATTTCCTAGCCTTGGCTAAGTTTTGTTTGTATAGGGTGGAGGAATAGCCTGAAAGCAGAACTTCAGCAGGACTTCATAAAAGTTGTTGGTAACCGTGGGGGGACTCTACACTGACTTCCGTTTACTCGAGCCTAATCTGCCTATTTTCACCAGCGGATTGGGTCATTGTTGTCTTGCAATTTTGTTGTTAACTCGAGTCCTCGAAGGAAACTCTAACACAAAAATGTTCTGTAATTGTTACAAATATATAGTTGGAAACTAGTTGCCTAGGAATTTTCTTGTAACCCTACAGCTAAAATATTACATATTTACATAACATTATTTTATAAATCATACAAAATTGTGAATGTAGTATATACTAAACTCGAAGTCTGCAACACCTGCTTATTAAAATTCAACGTTTTTTTTGCACATTCCACACTAAGGTTTTGTGAATTTGCTTTAATTGATATTTAGTGCCACACAATTATATTTGCCAACTAGTTTCCAAAGAATGCCTTGTACCACACCAAAAATATTTACAACGTGTACTGCGATTCTACTCGTATAGTNTTACAAATATATAGTTGGAAACTAGTTGCCTAGGAATTTTCTTGTAACCCTACAGCTAAAATATTACATATTTACAAAACATTGTTTTATAAATCATACAAAATTGTGAATGTAGTATATACTAAACTCGAAGTCTGCAACACCTGCTTATTAAAATTCAACGTTTTTTTTGCACATTCCACACTAAGGTTTTGTGAATTTGCTTTAATTCATATTTAGTGCAACAAAATTATATTTGGCAACTAGTTTCCAAAGAATGCCTTGTACCACACCAAAAATATTTACAACGTGTACTGCGATTCTACTCGTATAGTNGCAACTAGTTTCCAAAGAATGCCTTGTACCACACCAAAAATATTTACAACGTGTACTGCGATTCTACTCGTATAGTATTACCAAAGGCCACTGTGGTGTAGTATTTAGACTACTCGCCTCCCATCTAGACGAACCGGGTTCGATTCCCGGCGGGGTCACACCCGGATTTTCGCATATGGGAATCGTGCCGGACAATGCCGCTGGTTGGCGTTTTTTCTAGAGGATCTCCCGTTTACCCCGCCCTTGCATTCATGCGCTGATCCATACTCACCTCGTTTCACCACCACCTTAAGACCTCGATGTTAAGAGCCGCCAAATCGCATAAAAATTACTTACGTCTAATATTGCAGTCACAATGGTACGAAGAGCATGTAAGAGTAAATATTTAAGGCACGAAACTCTCGACTAAGTGGATGGTTCACTGCTTTTGAGAGAATTTGAACGCATACGAGGACCCTTTACATTGAGGTCTTGAGAGCCGATTAATGAAGAGATTTGGGCGTATCTTAACATCGAAGTCTTAAGAGTCGATGGGGATGAAGCGAGATGAATATGACGCAGCGTCAAAATGCAAGGGCCGGGAAACGGGAGATCCCCGAGAAAACCCCCCTGACCAGCAGCATCGTCTGGTACGATTCACACATGCGAAAATTCGGGGCGACCCTACCGGGAATCGAACCCGGTAGGTCTTGGTGGAAGGCGCTGAGGACAGCGGATTGAAAAACAAACCGAAATATGATTTGTCGTTAAGTTAGAGTATTATTATTTAATACAGTAGGAAGATATGCAAGAAATGTTGTTTTGTAATTTTGTATTTGCATTCTTTACACCCCACCGACAAGCCCAACACGACGAAAGGTAGAAATATCTAATTCAGTTGTGCTGCCAGCACCACGACTTTGTCAGGCTGACACTGTCTCCGATTGGCTGTTATAAATTCTTCGACGTGTCGGTGCTGTCGTGTTGTGCTCGTCGTGGTATTGTGACTCCATCATAAGCGGTTCCTGAATCAGTCCTTGAATATTTTTCCGCTCAGTGCTTAACCCAAACAACTAGGAAACAAAAAAAATAGTAGCAAATTCATTAATATTAGCTTTCAATGAAAAAGGAAAACTACCAGGTAAATTAGCTGTTTTTCCATGCAGCCAGCATGGATAACACATAACATAACCTTGCGAATGCACGTTACAAAAAAACTCTCTCGGCTGTGTTTCATGGAAGTTAATTATCATAATGTATGAAGCTTCACGATGTGATTTGACTTACTGGTCAATTTATTGACATGCACATCATGTGACAATCAACTGTGTGATGCAGTCAGTCACAATTCGGAAAATTACACCGACAGTATTGCACGTGGATCTTTTCTGATTTAACAGTACAGGGGTTGATGAGTTAATTAATGTTGTGATTATCAACAGATAATTGAATAATTACTNCTTTTCTGATTTAACAGTACAGGGGTTGATGAGTTAATTAATGTTGTGATTATCAACAGATAATTGAATAATTACTGCAGTAAAAAGTCCTTTTTTTTAAATTATGGTATGGCTTTATAGAGAAGTATTGTGAACAAATATCCATTTTGTCATATTAGGACCAACCTTTTGCCTTTTGCTACCAACAAGAAACTTTGTCGTTTTGTCCTCACTCATTACCGCTGAAAATTTTAAAGTCATTCGAAAACGAACCCATTGAACACATTTCTTGCTTTTGCTAGACGCTTGCCGGGAGCTGGGTTACGGGTTGCTATGGTGCACTCTCGTAATACTCCAGAAGAAAGAACTGGAAATCCCAAGGATAAGGTAACATTTATCCGGGTAGTTGAAAAAGTTGTTCTTGTTCAGAGCAAGTTATTGCTGAGAGTTAAAGACACTGCAATTTGTGTTACATTACAAATGCAGTTCTCACACAAACCTAACAATTACGTGGAACAAAATATACAGCGGAAAACAGGTAATGCAAAATGAGATGTTTCAGTTTCTAGAGTTCGATGTGATAAAACTGTGCACATTTATCACAGGGTGTACACGGCCAGTACAAATGGTAAAGTATTTCTTGTGCATCCACGATACATCTCCTTTACTTGTTTAAGAAATCTACAGCTTCACACGCCAGCAAAATGGCGTCATTGGCCGGCAACAGAGCACAAGCCATTCGCCATTCATCACCTGGTAACTTGCGTGCCAGGTGGCAGCCCAACCAATAGGGAATCTTTCACATCAAACTGTAGCCAATCAAATAAAACTCCTACTTCCAGAGCTTCACGCATGCATTCAACGACAGGGTACGCCTACATTAAAGGAACCGCCATGGCTTACATTTATTATGCGACAGAAACTTAGATCAAAAGCCGTATTCAACATTCGCTGTAACTAATGGAACCTAAAGGAACCGAAACTAGCCTAGAATCTCGAGCGAATCACAGTTGTTATGCTTAAACCGGCAATTTTTTTTACTCTTATCTTCCTGCTGGCTAAAATTAGTAAAAGCGGCACAAGTCGCTTTACTTAAAAAAAAAAAAGCAAGTAGCTCCGTTTACAGGTGTACTCTGCAGAATGAAACCTTGATTTATTTCCTACAAGCAAAACAGCATTTTATAATCGGATAACTTTGAAAATGCCGTATTCTGAACTCATGGCTTGTATAAACGGAAATACCTGCCTTCGTGAAGACGGGACAGTTACTTTAAGTTCAGAGCCTCAATATCAGGACTGAACAGACATACATTTTTAATTCAATATGTTCACTGGAAATTATTTCTAATAAACTTCTTAAACGGTAGTGGAAATAATATAGAAAATTTACGATATATCAAGCCTCAAATATAGAAGCAGTTACTGTAACTTCCACCGCGGGAAGATTCTGAACGCTCAAATATGACGGAACGTCCTGAAATCGATGGTGCAGTGTAAGGATACAGAGGTCAAATAGCGGCTTATACATCCAACTCGTCGCACACACCAGCAAAATGGCGTAACTTGTCAGCAAAATGTTGGAAAGCCGTTCGTAAATCGGTGCCTGGCAACCTGCTCGCCAGCCAGCAGTCCAGCCAATAAAACATCTCTCTCAGCATGCGACGCCTTGGCAACAAGTACTGAAGGAGTCGCAAGTCTTCAATATTCATGCAAAGTAATAAACATACTAAAACATACTAAAAAGCGTGAATAAATAAATATTCAATATTACGAGAAGTTCATTATTTATCACTTTATAATCACGTAGTTATATTATTTGCAGACTTATAATCATAATGCTTCCTACGTTTTGACGTCATAGATCTTCGTTACGGCAGAAGCTCCACAGAACAATAACTAAACACGCAACGTAAGTAGGTTTGTACTCACTACTTGCAGTACGTGTTTCGTTAGCGCTCGGCGCATGTCGCAGTCGTCGGTAGGAGTTGATAATCAGGCCACTGGCGGTTCGCCTGCCTAGAAGCCTGCGCTTGGGTCAACGGTACGGCCCTGCCGTTACCTCTTCCCCCCCCCCAAGGTAAATTCACCAGCCAGGACTTACGGCGCTAAAACAGTACAGCTTCAACCATAAATTTATACCTTCTCGACAAATCAACATTAAAGTCGATTCATATTATCATTCGCGAAACGTTTAACGCACGTAGCGTATCGGTTCCGACAAATATTGTTACATTGTTATTAATTGTGGTGTTCATATCGAACGGCACATATCGGATCGGGCACGTTACGTTACCGTCCCGTATTCTCGCCGAGAATATTTACCGATACGCGGCGTGCTGGAACATGCCGGAATGTGCCCGACCGTAAAATATGAATAGACGTCCGTTTCGTTCAGTTGCGTTCAGGCCTAGAAGTGGTGAACGTCTTCTGTTTGGGTCCGTGAAAGAAAATACATGTTTGGAAATAAATTGTGAAAAGCTCATTGAACTTGTTCGTGAACAGAAAGCCTGTTAAACTACAACGATAAGTGCTAACGTTATTCACAGAAAAAAGAAACGGCGTGGAAAACGATTTGGAGAACAGCTAGGTGTTCATAATTTGCTTATAATACATGTAATGTTTTCTTTACATATTANTCCGTGAAAGAAAATACATGTTTGGAAATAAATTGTGAAAAGCTCATTGAACTTGTTCGTGAACAGAAAGCCTGTTCAACTACAACGATAAGTGCTAACGTTATTCACAGAAAAAAGAAACGGTGTGGAAAACGATTTGGAGAACAGCTAGGTGTTCATAATTTGCTTATAATACATGTAATGTTTTCTTTACATATTANTGTGGAAAACGATTTGGAGAACAGCTAGGTGTTCATAATTTGCTTATAATACATGTAATGTTTTCTTTACATATTAGAAGCTTCTGAATATCAAATAAAGTCATTAACTGCCATGTCTTTTATGTTAGCATGGTGGTACCAATTAAATACGTTAGTATGCAATAATATTTAAGAACCACTATGCAGTAAATAAGGAAGCGTATAACATAATTCTATTAAATTCATATTTACTTACTACAAACTTGAATGACATGGTGCGGTTTGAAAATAAATAAGACGTTACATGTATTATAAATTCATTTACTTAGCCTGACGAGTAGCTACATTTTTCTGTATGAATCTATTTCATAAATGCATTATAATGAGTAGTGAAATACTGTGTGCTACATCATCAGCTACAAAATTATTACGAAAAATGCACAATTGCAACAATGCACCATAATGAAACACAAACAACACAAAAGGTATCTTTAACACCTAACCACTCTACCAAGTGGTGTCTGAAAGAAATCATTGTAAGTGTCTCTTACGTGGAAGGCCAATTGCAAACTATATCCTCGTTGCCCGGCGAGATTTCCAATAGTAATTTCCTCATTCTGCTTTGCGATTTCACTGTAACTGGAACGTACACCAATGAAATTATGAAGTATGCACGTTATAAAAATTATTATGTCTACAATATCCGGTTTCAACTGAATTCGTTGGTTGTAGATACGAACTCTTTGGGCTAAAATCCCAAAAGCATTCTCCACTACCCTTCTGGCCCTAGAAAGACGATATAGTTGAAATTTTGCTTCAGGTTATCATGTGTTTGNTTGGGCTAAAATCCCAAAAGCATTCTCCACTACCCTTCTGGCCCTAGAAAGACGATATAGTTGAAATTTTGCTTCAGGTTATCATGCTCCTGGATATGGTCTCATTAAGTAAGGCTTGAGCGGAAATACCTCATCGCCTACTCTCACGTGGGTCATCGGCTTATGCATTCCTGGGAGGGGTTTATCTTTTGGTAACGTCAATGTGCCAATGGCCAAACTTTTACCTAACTTTCAATTCCGGAATATTCCCCCGTCACTGTTTTTGCAGTAACTACCTATGTCTACCGCAACAAAACTATATCTAGCATCAATTAGAGCCAACAGGATAACTGAAAAGGTCTTCTTATAATTAAAAAACTAAGACCCACTGTTTACNATCTAGCATCAATTAGAGCCAACAGGATAACTGAAAAGGTCTTCTTATAATTAAAAAACTAAGACCCACTGTTTACAAGTGCACTTTTCTGGATGAGTTTTCCTTCGACTGCTGCGATGCAATTTGGGAAATTCCAAATCTCCCAAAAGTCTTTAGCACTTGTTCCCATTGTTGAGCAGTAGGAACGGGCATACACTCACTTTTAATTGTTGCGATAACTGCATTGCAGACATCTTCAACAATGCATTTGACTGGAAACGGAATGCAATAATTTTGAACGCATCTCCGGACGCAAGATACCTGAAAACAAATTTAATTATTTAACATACAATTGCTTCAATCACACAAGCAGTATATAAATAAAACCTGAGCATACGTGTTGCCTTTTTATTTCAGGCGAAGAATACAAGAAGCAGTGGACAGCTCCTAGCGATAGTTTCCAGAGGAATTTACGAAAGCCAGAAAAAAAAAATGGCCGGTCATCAACTACATCAAAAAATGGAAATTTAAGGATGAGATGAGTTTCTTACCTCGATATTTATAAGACAGACCAACCATGTCTTCGTTAAATGCTTCCAATTCATCTTGTGACGAAACTGAGAACGATCATTCATAGGCACTAACAAAATCAGTTATTTCTGATCCTAAAGATACATCTGAATGCTCCGTTGTTAGTAATACACACGAAAATTCTGAAATGGCGCTTTTGGCTGAAAAGAAAACTTCAAGCAAACGCCCGTTCACTGCTAGGAAGAAAACAAAAACGCCAGAGCTAACTGCATCAGCAGTACTAATAAAACATATTTACAAAACAAAACCGACAAAGAAGATAAGGTGGATGCTTTGTCCATGGTTAAGCGCAGACTGTCAAGAAAATGGATCCAAATAACCGTGCCCTTGAGAAATCCAGAGTGTGCTCTGTACTAGGAGAACTGGAGATACAAAGTATAATCCTCAAGTCGCGTGCAACACCATCATGCACTGTGCCTACTCCTGTAGCGGGTCTTTCACCTACTACCTCTTATAAATCATATCCATCCACAAATGTTTCAACACCCATGCATTCACCGACATCTGTATCAGAAACAAATTATGCTGTGAACCAACTCCAGTCAACTTCTAATTTTTATTAACATTTTTTCGCAAGAAACTGGTAACATATACACTGAAGAGCCAAAGAAAACTGGTATAGGCGTGCGTATGCAAATAACAGAGGTATGGAACCAATAAGAGTAACGCGATGCTGTCGGCAGCTAGATCGGTTACTGCTGCTACAATGGAAGGTTATCAAGATTTAAGTGAGTTTGAACGTGGTGTTATAGTCGGTGCACGAGAGATGGGACATAACATCTCCGAGGTAGCGATAACATTTGGATGTTCACGTACGACCATTTCACGAGTGTACCGTGAATATCGGGAATCCGATAAAACATCCCACAAAAAGATCGTGAAAGAACGGGACAAACGACAACTGACGAGAATAATTAAACGTGACAGACGTGCAACCCTTTCTCAAATTGGTTCAGATTGGATTTAAGGACTGCCCTGCAGGATTCATGGTGTGAATTGCCTCCTGCATACCTTAAGACATGAGTCGAGTTTATGCCACGTCGTCTTGCGGCACTTCTGCGTGCTCGGGGACCCTAGACGATATTAAGTAGGTGTACCAGGTTTTTTGGCTCTTCAGTGTAATACACAATACATGGCCATGTAAGACAGTTTNTAGCGATAACATTTGGATGTTCACGTACGACCATTTCACGAGTGTACCGTGAATATCGGGAATCCAGTAAAACATCCCACAAAAAGATCGTGAAAGAACGGGACAAACGACAACTGACGAGAATAATTAAACGTGACAGACGTGCAACCCTTTCTCAAATTAGTTCAGATTGGATTTAAGGACTGCCCTGCAGGATTCATGGTGTGAATTGCCTTCTGCATACCTTAAGACATGAGTCGAGTTTATGCCACGTCGTCTTGCGGCACTTCTGCGTGCTCGGGGACCCTATACGATATTAAGTAGGTGTACCAGGTTTTTTGGCTCTTCAGTGTAATACACAATACATGGCCATGTAAGACAGTTTNTACGATATTAAGTAGGTGTACCAGGTTTTTTGGCTCTTCAGTGTAATACACAATACATGGCCATGTAAGACAGTTTTGTGTGAAATAAATGTTTATGAATGTAAATAACGTTATGTAAGTACTTAGTAAAAATTGTATTTTATACCTTAATGTAACTGCTAATATCTCCTTAGGCATTATAGCTTCCTTGAATGTTGTATCTTGCCTCTTTATTATGAATGCAATTTTTTCCAGTATATATTCAAAGTGTATTTTATTCATTCGAAAATACTAATGATACTTTGACTCGTCATCCATTATCCCCTTGTACATTGTACAATATTCTCCTTCTGTTTTTCTTTTTTTTCAACATTTTATGAAAGCCAAATNTCCATTATCCCCTTGTACATTGTACAATATTCTCCTTCTGTTTTTCTTTTTTTTCAACATTTTATGAAAGCCAAATTTTTTTTTTTCTCTCAGTTCAACTTGTCTTCGTCTTCGTCAAGCAATACTGCAATTGCACAAAGTTATTTAATGTTAAAATGAAACACTGCGCAATCTGCACAATCACTTTATGTCTTTCGTTGGCATATCCACTCCTGACTGTAATTGCCTGAAACGTCTAGAACCTGATGGTGTGAATCGACGGTGTGGTGACCCGAACCGATACGCTACGTGTTTGACACGTTTCGTGCATGATAATATAAAGCGACCTTGACACTTGGTTTTCCGGCCACCGAAGACCCTTTCACGAAAAATCATATCGAGAGCTATGGCGTGCAAAAAAATATCTCGTCAATTTAACAAATACTCCCAAATCATGAAAAATTACATGTTTTTAATATTTTTTCGGGAATAAACGTCCAAAACCCGAAGGCTATAAGTCATTACTAGGGACCTTTAAAATTCGCGTTATTTTGTGGCTGCAGGCTAAATACCAAGATGATGTATGCTGGTTTGGCTCCTGTCATTTGTCGATAACCGGTGTGAAACGTTCCAATGACGCTTTAAATCGATAGTAAAGGCTCACTAATGGAGCAGTCAATCTCCAGTGAAGCAGTCACACAGGTATATGACGTCACGGATTGCGCTCAACTATGTATAGGACAGTGAAGTCTAGCATGTTACTAAATAACAACGCGAATTTTGCACGTCTCTAGTCATTACATATTTACTTCAAAACACAATATTTCTAACATATGCCTGACTAGTAAAGTAATGTGAAGTGGCAATAGAACAAGTAGGACGTAAAAAAATGGCACTTATATGCAAGACCATTATACACTCGCTTCCGCAGTAAGACCTTACAAAGCGCATACAAATTAAAGATCAAAACTTTCTTCAGTTGTATGTGCAACTTTACAAAATACAATGACTTCTTATCCAAACCCATTTTTACACCACCAGTATTGCGAGAGTAGCTGAAGTAAAATTTTGACATGCTGTGCGGATGGAGGAAGTTGGACAACTTTCGGAAGTGTGTGCAGAACGAAGCGGTGGCAGAACCTAGATACTGGGCGTGATCGTCCCAGGAAGAGGAGCCGTGTGCTTATTGGGCTGGAAGAGAGGGGGACGGAGGACAAACCGCTGTATTGTAGGTCGCGTCTGCTTTGAATATTAACTAGGCGGGGCTGACGCAAGACTACTGTCGCTCCCCGCGTCAGCACGGACGGCACCATTCCGGAGATTGGCCGACTTCTCGGACGAAGGCCCTGGCGTTAAGTGCGTCTCCCTAGATCGCGGAATGCCCGGTTATGCACAGAGCTCAACTCTTTCACACATTTATAAAAAACGTAATTTAGACGTTTCAATGAACAAAGTACTAGGATCAGTGCAACCACAGAGTATACATAAAAATTTCCTACGTTATGTAGAGGTGAAAATCATCCGTTACAGTTTAGGAAGTTAACTTAAATATTTTCTACAATGCAATGTATACCGATCCAGTGCTCGTGAATATAGTTGTGTAGGAGGGTTGAGTGCGAACCATCTCATAAGTATGACGTTCTTGTCCAATGAACCTTTATCGTGCACAGTCGCAGAAGACTCAGATCGAAACGACACAATCTGCAGTACTGCAGCATCCCCCGTCCGTTCTGCCGTCTTCACTATGAAAAAAAAACGTTTATAAGGAAGTCGAGTCCGTCCACAAACTCACTGCCACAAAATAACCGAGTACGCAGTAGCGACGTTGTGGGGTCTCTTGTACGTGTGCGTAGACGGTCGCTGGCTGGCGGCACGGTATTTCTTCATTTTACTTCACTCTAAGCACGAATCAGTGATAGCTATCAGTGAAAAAAACATCCACTGAACGTCAGTTGATGAAGCTACTACCGACTAGCGAATAAAGTGGATAAACTGTGGAACAAGTGATTTATGAGAGTGGAATTACCTAAATGNGAAGCTACTACCGACTAGCGAATAAAGTGGATAAACTGTGGAACAAGTGATTTATGAGAGTGGAATTACCTAAATGCATTGAAAACCACAAATAAGTCATTGGAATTGAGCCATAATATTAATTAGTTATCTGACACTGACATTTGAGGTTCAAAGTGTTGTACAAACATAAGTTTGAAAACAAGTTGTCAAAAATATTTCCGTGAGGTACCAACATGAATAATCTTGTAAATTCCAATTGTTACCTACGAACTCAGTCTTTGTTATATAACAGAGTACTTCGTATTAAATACTGTATAATCTGTTTCCACGTCTACCTCGGTGCATTTCTTTTATGGAAGCAACAGCGTTTACCAACATTCATCGAAAATCTAAAAGATTTACTGAAATACAACTTTGTTAATAGTTACAAAAATATTTGGTTGATGATTTGCGAGACAAACTTTGGTTGCTGGTGAAAACAGATTTTAGTTCGAAATAAAGCGTATATTAACAAGTACTAAAACATTTTAGTTGTCGCTGGTCCCCAACGGGTTTGCTTATTGGAAATGTATTTATTGGTTGCCACCAAATATTTCGTTGGCAGCAATAGCATTCGCGCCGTCCAGATTAAAACACTTTGCTGCTACTGCAAAACTACATCCTTTATACTCTGCGCATGCGCGCTGACCACGACGCTATGTTTGTCAATGTAGGTCTCCTTGCATCAGGTTACGAACAAATCCATGAAGGATGTACTTAAGAAATTGACGACAGCTTGCATGATCCCTTGTGTTACACATAAATGATTTGCAGAAAGTAAACTTTCCGTAAGGTGAATTGTTCAGGACTTGACGCGTGTGCTATTTGTTAGATTTGTGTTTGCATTTTCAAGCGGAAGTCCGCACCACTTAGCGAGATGGCGTAGTGGTAACACACTGGACTCGCATTCGCGAGGAACCGGGTTCGATTCCTTTTCTGACTATCCTGTTTTTGGTTTTCAGTGGTTGTCCGGAATCACCCCAAGTGATTGCCGGTATCTTAGTGAAGGCCTTGGCTGATTACTTTCCCGATACTACTATTGACGAGATGTTAACACGTTCAGTTTGTGTGTCCATGATCGAGGACATGTTGCACATGAATTATATTTATGTTCGATACTGTATACAAGGAATCGGTGGTCGGTGTTTTGAACTTCTTCCTTCTGGGTAATCTGATTTGTTGAAGTTTCTGCACTTCTCATTTGTGAATGGCTAATGCTGACATCAACGAACACGTAGCACGTTGTTCATTTGTTGCGAGAAGCACGCTCGACAAACGTACAGCACCCAACAAAAATTAGATGATCGGAACTCTTGAGCTTGTAAATTAATCCGGGAGTGAAAGGGTTGAAACTTACCTGACTACAAAAGCCCACAACTCACTAAACGGTCAATAACATCGTGGACGCTGTGGTGCGTGGCGGCCTGCACTCGGTCGTGCCAATCAGTCCACGAACTTATTGACTGTGGTTATTTGAGCACCACTAATCAGTACTATTGCTCGCATCGTAACATATTTGCTACGACTAACGAACNATTGACTGTGGTTATTTGAGCACCACTAATCAGTACTATTGCTCGCATCGTAACATATTTGCTACGACTAACGAACTCATTATTAACAACCAACACACTGAATGTTTTGGTGACCACGAAAGTCCTGTTGTAGTTTCCACCAGGTAATGAAATTGACAAAATTTTCGTTGGCGCCACAACATATTTTTTGATTAATATGTTGACAAAAGAATTTTGTGGCCACCAACAACTTCTTTTTTCTACACAAACTGTTTTNATTGACTGTGGTTATTTGAGCACCACTAATCAGTACTATTGCTCGCATCGTAACATATTTGCTACGACTAACGAACACATTATTAACAACCAACACACTGAATTTTTTGGTGACCACGAAAGTCCTGTTGTAGTTTCCACCAGGTAATGAAATTGACAAAATTTTCGTTGGCGCCACAACATATTTTTTTATTAATATGTTGACAAAATAATTTTGTGGCCACCAACAACTTCTTTTTTCTACACAAACTGTTTTTTTTTTAGTATAAATAAATTCGATCATTTTGCTGATATAGGATAGTTAAAAAGCATCTACCGAACCTTGAAATGGGAGGAATTCTTAGAATATGGGGTCCGAGTTGATCATCTCAGATATTTAGCGAATCTTTACTTGGGGTCTGGCATGATGTTGCCAGTTGTTTTTCAACAACACAATTGTTCTACCACCGTCCGTACAAGTACTGCTCTTTGTTACAAAATAAATATTGTACATGGACAAAGTGTGATCCTGTGAACAAAAATGTTTATAATACGACAAGAACATGTATATTTCAGGTGTAGAAGTTTTATAGTGTTAGTGGGTGTCTCATTATCTGCACCATCTCTAGAGCCCCGATTAATTCGGGAACTATAATGGCAGCAGGCAAGACTTCACAATCCTCTATAAATTCGAGACATTATTATTATTTGTTTATCGGCTGCTGCTGGGTTGTTAATAACTCAGCCCTCTTGTTTTTACTGGCCCATAATCATACAAGACCTGTAAAGTACTACAGTGCAAAAAAAAAGACAACAAAGTAACGAGTGCTTGAAGTATACTTCGTCACTGAATGAACTTCGTAAACACTCGCGGTTCTGCATGGCGCGTGTGGTGTCCTGTTGGTTTGACTGACGTTTGGTAGGTTATTCTCCAGTGGCTGATTGGCGGATGTCCTCAGACCACATTGATAAGAAATGAGGGCATATTGTCGAGGCACAACAGCCGGGTTTCGTAACACACGCAGCAGTTTAGCTTCTGGATTACGTAGGTATTCTGTGTCAGCATGGAATTAAACAAAACTGGCTGTTGTCAAGTTATCGCTGCAGACACGAAAAAAAAAAATGTATTGCAGATGCATACAGTGATGACTGATGTGGTTTGCTTCACACACTTGTAGTGTTTTTTTTCCTACTTCTGCGCTTTTTGTTTCACACATTTCCAAACACGTGCTTGAAATATATGAGACATGAAAAGACGTAAAGAAATAAAGCGAGAATGAAGGCACTACCTAGTCTGAAGTTTTGAAGGATTATTTTAGACAGGAGCCATTTGACAAATAGCGGCGTTTGGTATTTACAGATAATTGAGACGTACAGTATGTTCTTGATTGTTTGAACAATTATGGACATACGCCATTGCAAACACTTCGTTGCAGTAACAGAACACCTACTAGTAAGTTATGTGAGATTACAACGAAGTGTTTACAATAGCGTTATGTCCATAATTGTCCAAACAATCAATCACCTCCATTGAAAGAATGAAAAAAACAGTGAATTCTTTGAGCCTGTAAATTAACTCGGTAAATTTGTGGGCACATGAAAAGCGACTGACGACATAGCTTTTTCAGCTGTTACTGGCCTTAAGTAGATATTTCCCGTAGTGAGAGTAATGAAAGCTATAGAGATATTAAGTAACGTTTAAATGTATATTGTGTCATTATTAGGTAAATTTAAATATAATTAATTTGACTTTCCTAGAGTATATTTTGCTTTTAACCATAATTTTGGTTTAATTTTGTATATCTCAAATAANATAATTAATTTGACTTTCCTAGAGTATATTTTGCTTTTAACCATAATTTTGGTTTAATTTTGTATATCTCAAATAATCCTAAATTTTAACATATATTAATTAGATGATGAGTGATTTTCAAACAAACCTTACCGTCAAGGTAAAAATATCTTCTCCTAGGATAACNCGTCAAGGTAAAAATATCTTCTCCTAGGATAACAGTTTTAAAAATAATGTCGTACTCGTTCTGCTTCCAAGAAAATAAACAAACAATGGCATTCGTGCTTCGATGTCGCTTCGTGGAGGCACTGCATTAAGGGATACCGAAGCCGTATGTAACAGATACGAGGTTAACGTGTACAAACATGGAGACACCACATCCAGTTCGCGAACTGCATTATCAGATGCCATGTGTATTGCCTATGCAAAGCATATCATACTGCACTCAGTTCGAAAAAGTACAGTTTTGCATGTTTCACGATCGTCAAAANATAATTAATTTGACTTTCCTAGAGTATATTTTGCTTTTAACCATAATTTTGGTTTAATTTTGTATATCTCAAATAAGCCCAAATTTTAACATATTTTAATTAGATGATGAGTGATTTTCAAACAAACCTTACCGTCAAGGTAAAAATATCTTCTCCTGGGATAATAGTTTTAAAAATAATGTCGTACTCGTTCTGCTTCCAAGAAAATAAACAAACAATGGCATTCGTGCTTCGATGTCGCTTCGTGGAGGCACTGCATTAAGGGATACCGAAGCCGTATGTAACAGATACGAGGTTAACGTGTGCAAACATGGAGACACCACACCCAGTTCGCGAACTGCATTATCAGATGCCATGTGCATTGCCTATGCAAAGCATATCATACTGCACTCAGTTCGAAAAAGTACAGTTTTGCATGTTTCACGATCGTCAAAATGTGTGCCACCCGCAAACAGGAAACGTGTTCTTCACACGTGTACGGCAGCAGTTCAACACCTGTCTAATTATTTGCATACTCCGTGGCGTACGAGCGGCTATATTGTATGTAGATACGGCTTGCACGCTGCGTATGCTTCGCTCCAGATGTCTGCGAGATTCAACAACGTCACAAAATTGTTTCCAATAACGATTCCTGGATGGTGGCATTGGCCCACAACCCCCTACCCCCCTCTCCATATGGCCCTTCCATCTCGGCCAAGCAACCGTTCAATATGACAATGTTGTCTATTTATTTATATTTTCAGGTTGTCGCTGTCATAAATAAGTGCAACCAACATTTGATTAAGCTCGTGCGAACGACAGCCGTACAGAGCAGTACATTTTTTTCTCTTCTCATAACCCCTCTTGGACTGGGAAAACAGACCTACCAAATCGTTACTGAACTTCTGTTAACACCAACAGGGATGCTAAAAGCACATATGTAGTTCGACTTCGACACTCGTAGATGGCACAGCTGGATGCAGGATGAATCTTGTTTTCCCATTTTCTTCAGTTATAAAGGTCTCAATGAAGTAGAACAGCCAGACCGTTTGTGTTGTTTTTTTACTCTTTGTGTAACCATAGCCTCAAGTGTGTCTTTTGCCCGCGCGCATGTGTGTGTGTCTATATATATATATATAATATATATATATATATATATATTATATACAATTTATCAAAGTCAGTGGGCTAAACCAGGTTCGTCACGGGATGGAGATCTTAATTAAATAAAAGTGTTCATTATAATTTCCTAATTTTATTTGCAATAACTACAAACAAAATTTCCTTGACCCAACATCTCACAATAAATCGATATCAGTTGCTATTTATAACTAATAGATTCAATAAATAGAATTTACAATTACCTCTCAATATTAATGTAATTAAATAATTATAAATCAGTTCCAATAAACAGTGTATCGAAACCTATTTAATTACTTTATAAATTATATGTCAATGTTTGATAGTTCCAATATTTACAATTAAGTTCGTATTTCATGTTAATTTAGTCCCACCTCAGTTTAGTCCATGTCCCACCCACCAGTCTGCAATGTTCTAGAGTTCTCTGAGCGCACTCGTACACAGCAGTCTTCACTCGTCGGGTATCGCGCCCTCTCGTCCGTTCACACCACAAACAACCTCGTCCGCCGTCGCCTCGTAATCTTCCGTTGTCGTCCGTCCCCTTCACCGATGCCTCTCTTTGCTCGATTACAGCACTCAGCCAATTGGCTTCCACAGAAAGACTGCCGACCCTTGGAGCACTGCAATATTTATAGGGTCGTAGGCCATAGAACAGAAATTTCTCTAAATGCCTCGTTGCGCCGAGGGTCCCAGTCAATGGCNATATTTATAGGGTCGTAGGCCATAGAACAGAAATTTCTCTAAATGCCTCGTTGCGCCGAGGGTCCCAGTCAATGGCAGCTAGTGACTTTTTTAACTGGGAGGGCTGTGACGATCCTAACTCAGATCATTACAAATATCATTTTTAAAATAGGTAGAGTGATAATACTATTGCGTACGACAGGCTTATGTAAGTGTGGCTTATGTAGTTAAATACAAAAATTAAGTATGGTTGTTGGAATAAAAATGACATCTCTCGATTTGTAATTGTCAACATACGTGGCCACTGGTTCAGATCTAATCACTAGAACAGGTATTGGATTGTTTTAAGTTTGTATAGGTTATATGCCTTCCAACTAGGTCCTACGTGGTGTGATATATTACACGAGAAATAAGATAATAATACTAATTCTACTATACTAATGATAATGATGATAATAACTTATATGCACTAAAACAAATATTTTTTAAAAACCAATACTAATATATATACATACAGTACATAAACATTCATGTAAAATTTAAATAAGACGATGGTGGTGGCATATATTAATTAAAAGTTTGAAAACAAAATCCATTTATGATTCCTTTTGCTCAGAAAAATTATCTATGCCTAACTCGTTACTGTTTGGCCTTTTTAGCAAGTTCTTCTCTATGCTGCACATCGCCAANCAGAAAAATTATCTATGCCTAACTCGTTACTGTTTGGCCTTTTTAGCAAGTTCTTCTCTATGCTGCACATCGCCAAAGCATTAAGGCTTTCTTCTTTCATAGTGCTTCTCGGAAATTTCTTAATTCTTTTCAAAGTTGAGAAGCACCTTTCACTTTCAGATGTTGTCATGGGAATAGTGCAAACAATTCTCAAAAGTTTAACGGATTCTGGCAAAACCTTAACTAAATTATTTTCTTAGAGGCAGTTTAGAAGAGTTTGCGCACCTAATGCATTTTTTAAATCATCACGGGCATACAGAACAAGCAATTCCTGACGAAGCACATTTTGGTTAACATTAAATAAAGTAACAGCAGTTTTGAACTGAGCCTTGGGAAAAACTATCCTGTATTGTGTAAATAAATCTGACTGAAACAAAATTGCTTCAGAAATGTGGTCGTTGAAGGCAAGCCTGTCGTCAAACACGTCAAAATGACTTCACATACCTCCCGCGAAATGATTTTTTTTAGTATCACTGAAACGTACCCTCGTTTGATTTTGTGCTTCAAAATCAACATTTTTGCCAGAAATCCAGTAATGGTCAATATCTAACGAATTCCTAACACTTTGAACGGTGCCTTAAATTCAGATACATTTTTTTGTGTCTTCGCGCAAACGATATTCCCGTTCTGAACTTCGTTGTACAGAACATTACAGTGTGGCATGATTTTGCTAAAAAAACTGAATGAATAAAATGAAGTCATCACTGTTTAGTACAATTTTAAGTCCTACAGCTTTACAGGCTGTTGAATAATCAGATGAAAGATCAGCAGTAATATTTTCAAGACAGGCATCAATGTCGTTTATGTGTTCCAGAATTGTGGCTACGCTGCGTGCAATAAAATTCCACCTGGTTGTTGAACTTTTTGGCAANTGTCGTTTATGTGTTCCAGAATTGTGGCTACGCTGCGTGCAATAAAATTCCACCTGGTTGTTGAACTTTTTGGCAAAAGTATTTTCACAATTTCATCTAGTATTGTGGTACGTTTAGTATATTTGAAAAAAAAAAACATGAACAGAAACTTTACAAATGACTAATAAAATATGTTCACACGTTTGTTTTGAGTTGCGCACTGCTCAATAATAAGGTGTAGCTGATGAGCATATCAATGTACGAAATGAGCGTTCACGTAAATTTCTTTAACTCTAGCCTGNCAATAATAAGGTGTAGCTGATGAGCATATCAATGTACGAAATGAGCGTTCACGTAAATTTCTTTAACTCTAGCCTGCACCCCAGTGTTTTTGCTGCTTATAACTAAAGCGCAGTCGTAGCTTTGCGCGACCAGTTTTCCAGGTGTCTCAGTGATTTGCATTTTTGTTAGCTCATCAAAAATGGCGCAAGTGATTCCCTCGGCAGTTTGAGTTATGTAAGAGACAAACCTTTCATATATGTTTCCATGTAGTTCGTTTCTTATTACAAATACTAACTGTGACAAAGTTGCGCAATAATTTGTCTCATCTGCCTCAACTGATACAAACGCAGTTTCAGCAATTCCGTTGCGAATTAATTGAATATACCGGCATAAATAGTTTAACAATTCATTCTAGATTGNAACGCAGTTTCAGCAATTCCGTTGCGAATTAATTGAATATACCGGCATAAATAGTTTAACAATTCATTCTAGATTGTTTTATAAAGTTCTGAGAACATCCTGTTATCAGTCTTTTCTATGTGTTGCTTCAGAGTGCTATCAAGCACAGCCATTAAATTTGTTAGGCGACNAACATCCTGTTATCAGTCTTTTCTATGTGTTGCTTCAGAGTGCTATCAAGCACAGCCATTAAATTTGTTAGGCGACGAGAAAAAATCCTAGATTTTCGGAAGTTCCCTTCAGTGCCAGTTCCAATACTGCTGTTAATGAGCTTTTAATATGCTGTTAATAAGCTTACTGAGAATGTAGCGATGTAATTCTACTTGTTGATTGTTCTGTTTAATTTTCAACCTGTACGCTTTAACTGGCAATGAATATTCATCTTATCAATCATTGAAAATTCTATGGCATTGTTTATATGCTGTGAATTTGATTTATGTCTTTTAACTTTATCTCCCTAATGTTTCAAATATTTTACCCCATTAACGTTCCACGCAAGATCACTAGGTTTCACTAACAAACAAAAGAAACAAAACNATGTTTCAAATATTTTACCCCATTAACGTTCCACGCAAGATCACTAGGTTTCACTAACAAACAAAAGAAACAAAACTACGCATTTCTAAATTACACCCGCATAGCCAGTTCGCGAAATTGTTTGTACTTCAGTTGAATTTTCGCGTACACTAACCACTGCGTTTACCACCTTGGCTTTGTTGTTGAGTAACATTTAACTGTGGCCTTGCTGGTCCTAAATTCTTAAGCTATAGTTTTTCCTCGTAATTTAAATAGTTTGTCGTAATGAAGTTTAAAATGTTAGTTACCGAATTATNATGTTTCAAATATTTTACCCCATTAACGTTCCACGCAAGATCACTAGGTTTCACTAACAAACAAAAGAAACAAAACAACGCATTTCTAAATTACACCCGCATAGCCAGTTCGCGAAATTGTTTGTACTTCAGTTGAATTTTCGCGTACACTAACCACTGCGTTTACCACCTTGGCTTTGTTGTTGAGTAACATTTAACTGTGGCCTTGCTGGTCCTAAAATCTTAAGCTATAGTTTTTCCTCGTAATTTAAATAGTTTGTCGTAATGAAGTTTAAAATGTTAGTTACCGAATTATNTTCTTAAGCTATAGTTTTTCCTCGTAATTTAAATAGTTTGTCGTAATGAAGTTTAAAATGTTAGTTACCGAATTATCCATTGTTTACAAGTTTACACAACACGACATTAAACACAATTCAACATTGGTTCTGACCGATGCTCGTGGCTCAACTTGTTCCTGGAGTTTCTAGAGTCACAACATTAACAACAAACTTATTCAGAATATTAAACACTGTATTTGAAGCTCACGCGAGTTTGAGCTTAAAATATACATAAAAATTATTCTAAATAAATACAAGCATTGTTAAGAAATGTGTGTAACAACTGCAAAAGNTAAATACAAGCATTGTTAAGAAATGTGTGTAACAACTGCAAAAGAGCGTAGTGCGAATGTGTACCCACAACACATGTAGTATATAGCTGTAGAACACTTCCTGTTAAACAGTGGAATTCAAAGTTCCAGTTTTGGTAGCCTTATCAAGTTCCACGAAACCGTTTTTGTATGAGAGCAGGGGTGCTACTAGCTCTCTCTCTCTCTCTCTCTCTATCTCTCTTTCTCTCTCTATCTCTCTCTCTTTCTCTCTCTCTGATTTTCAGCATGTGATTGGCTGAAAAGTGATGAGCCCCTGAAGTCTTCCATCCCTCCCGTAGTACCCTAGTCATTTATACAGCCACTCTCTCTACTCGTTCCATCCACTTCGGGGTGAAGATTCTGCAGCCCCATCACTCGACATTTCCAAAAACATTTTTCTCGTGACGAGAGTCTCGTCCGTCTCAAAAACATTTGCTGTGAAATAACCGTATGCGTACACAGTATTATTTGCTGAGTAACAGATAGGTAGAGATCTTATGTACTGAGATTTTATTAAGAGGGCAGCACCCCGCAGACCACCCTCAGCAGCCACCACTGGTCCCGATTTCCAGAATATTCTTGCGTATCCACTAAACTTGTCAACTTCTCCAGCAGAGGGGAGGAGGAGGGGCTGTGACGCCAGCCAGGTCGCCACTGTCAATTATTCTCCCAGCGTGCGGGTCTGCCTGGGGGTGGGGAGGGTGGAGGTGACTCCCCACAGAGACGGACCGCGCATGGAATTCGCGCATATTGCGAGCGTCGGTGCGTAACACACACTCATATATATAGGGCACATATAAATTTCCAATTTCAGATAATGCTATGGGAAATTTATAGCAGGCCTCTCTTGTAGTGAGACAGTAATCCTTCCATATGTTTATTTGTTTACATCTGAACTGAGTCAGTATATTTTAATTTTATCACTTTTGTTTTGTTTGATTATTTTTCATTGTGTTGTTAGGACAGCCTCTCTTAAAATTTTTTNATTTTAATTTTATCACTTTTGTTTTGTTTGATTATTTTTCATTGTGTTGTTAGGACAGCCTCTCTTAAAATTTTTTATAATTTTATTTCCTTAAGTGTTGTAGTTTTACTAAAGAGTGCAGTTATATTTATTGGCAGAAGAACTTNATTTTGATTTTATCACTTTTGTTTTGTTTGATTATTTTTCATTGTGTTGTTAGGACAGCCTCTCTTAAAATTTTTTTATAATTTTATTTCCTTAAGTGTTGTAGTTTTACTAAAGAGTGCAGTTATATTTATTGGCAGAAGAACTTGNTTTTTTATAATTTTATTTCCTTAAGTGTTGTAGTTTTACTAAAGAGTGCAGTTATATTTATTGGCAGAAGAACTTGTATTTTATTTTCTCTTTGCAGCAGCCTATTAAAAACGTATGAAAGTCATTTGCACTAAGATAAATTAATTTGTACTATATTGGTCTTAAGTTCGCGATAACGGGAAATGACGTTCTTAGATTCTTTTCCGGGTCATTGTCTTTTTGTGTGAACCCCGGGACTCTCAAACCAGACATGACGGGAGGCAGTCCGGCGTAATTTTTGTAGGGCGATTTTTCTATTAAATTTTGTTGCGACTGCCTATCGTAAGCATAGGAGAGGTGTAGAGAGGCGACTCAAAGTTTTGTAAATGTGCGTGGACAAGCAATAGTCATGATACGCCAGATTTTTAGATTTTGAGTGATTAATATTCAATCGAAGCTACCTACTCCACTTCGGAAGGATGAGTATTTTCAAAGGCTTGCGTTACTATCGTGTCATCATCCATAAATGAATTTTCTGATTTTTTATCAAGAGTTAATTATTTTCTGAAACTTATCACAAAAAATTTTATTTTGAAGATTTACCGTTTTCACTTACTTACAACTTTCCAGAGTCTGAGAACTTGTAATTATATCATGCATGCTAGCCGAGGTGTAATAATTTCCTGCATATTAATTTGAGACNCCAGAGTCTGAGAACTTGTAATTATATCATGCATGCTAGCCGAGGTGTAATAATTTCCTGCATATTAATTTGAGACTTTGATAAACCTTACTCACTAAAGCCAGAATTTCCAGTATCAATAATTTTGTCAAGTAATTTGAAATTTAATATGGATCACAAAAGAGAGGTGATGGTTAAATTTATTTAAAAGTTTTAATTTGCTTGACTAAGTTACAAATTTATATTCTCTAACATCAGACTGATTTTAATTTTAATTTTTACAGTAAGTTCAATATTATTTTNCCAGAGTCTGAGAACTTGTAATTATATCATGCATGCTAGCCGAGGTGTAATAATTTCCTGCATATTAATTTGAGACCTTGATAAACCTTACTCACTAAAGCCAGAATTTCCAGTATCAATAATTTTGTCAAGTAATTTGAAATTTAATATGGATCACAAAAGAGAGGTGATGGTTAAATTTATTTAAAAGTTTTAATTTGCTTGAATAAGTTACAAATTTATATTCTCTAACATCAGACTGATTTTAATTTTAATTTTTACAGTAAGTTCAATATTATTTTCCTATACAACTACGCCAATATTTCCTTAAATAAATAATTTTGCTAGTTAAAATGTGTTACGTTATTGTAGTGTTGTCTGTAGTAAGCACATATTATTTGTTGCTTTAATACAAAAGGTATGAAGTCTCTTATGTATTGTGTCATTTCTGAGTGTATTTTCTTTTTTAAATTATGAAGGGTATATATTTTTAATGTAAGTAGAGGCGTAAGGTTCCTTCTGGGATACGATTCATGATTCAGGAGCCACGAGCCACCTCGGTTGTCGAGATGGCATGGGGCAGGCATGTTGTGATGGCACCTGACCAACATTTTTTGTCTTGGTGATCTTGACCCATGACCTTGATCTTTAACCCAAAACAATCGTAAAATACTAACACAAATTCTAAAAATCGAGAAACATATAATGTTACCCTCACACTCACCCCACCAAAATTCATCTCACCTAAACCACCCCACCCCACCCCTCCAAATCATAAAAAAATCGAGAAAAAACGCAAAATCAAGCAACATATAATGTTACCCTACCCTACCCCTCGCTCAAAGCACCAAACATCACCTCATCCCCTCCCCAATTCCCTACTCAATACAAGAATAAAAAATCTAAAGAAGTTACAAAAATCGAAACNAAACGCAAAATCAAGCAACATATAATGTTACCCTACCCTACCCCTCGCTCAAAGCACCAAACATCACCTCATCCCCTTCCCAATTCCCTACTCAATACAAGAATAAAAAATCTAAAGAAGTTACAAAAATCGAAACAAATTGTAAATAATAGAAGAACATATAATGGGAACCACACACTCACCAAACCACTCTCCCCCTTCCCCTAACCATCGATAACTCTCACTCTCATCAGTCATAAAAATCGAGAAAGCAATTGTAAAAATCGAAAGACACTAATAAAAGTGTAGGAACATATTACATCACTGACTCAGACACACATGTTGGTTGCTGGTAGCATTGACTTTGACCTCAATAACCTTGAACTCAAAAACCGAGAAAAAATGTAAAAAATAGAAAGAAACTGATAAACGTTTAGGAGCATAATACATCACTGACCCCGACACCAATGTTGGATGCCAGTGGCCTTGATCTTGACTCCAAATACCATGAAAACGAATAATTTAAAAAAAAATTGTAAAAAATTCAAAAAAATTTATAAAATTTACGAACATATTATGTTACCGACTCCAACCCAATGTTAGATGTTGGTAACCTTGACCTTGTCTTCAATGACCCTGAACTAGAAAAAAATAGAAAAATTGTAAAAAAAAAACCGATGAAGAAAATAAATTTTAGTAACATATTACATCACTGACTCCAACCATAATGTTAAATGTTTGTGACCTTAACCTTATCCCCATCCCCCACCAAAAACTTTAAAAATCAAGTAACACAACATTAGAGCCCATTTCCCTTGCTCACCCCTCCACAAACAACCCTTCACCCACCTCTCCCCAAAAAATAATCATCGGTCTTACTTAAAAAATTATCCCTCCACCCAATACATTCAATCTTATCTGCCCATTGGCCACTAAATTACGACAATAAGACAAGTTTTCTTTTTTTCCCAGTATTAGACTATAGAGTTTGCTTGTTATTTCTTTTATTGTATCGACCACCGGACAGCTCCATGTCGTGCATTTCCAAACCCATGGCCTCAGTGACAACACATGCATTCTTCGTCTTGACCGACCTGGCCCAGGAGAATTTGCTATAGCCATTGATGACTGTCACTACAAGTCAGCTGAAAATGCATGTGAAAACACAACCGCATATTCAAGTTTGGGGCGCAGGAACAATCAGCTACGAGCTAAAGACATACGGTTGCCATGATACAATTAGATAGATGGTGCATTGTAATGGCGACCAGCACACCACCATCCTGGACTGTGGGAAGATGAAATGGCAGACCTTGTACTCGCCACTCATGGGTAACACCTATCTAGCAACGACATGGTGAACTGGCAGCAATCTTGAAAAGCCTTTGACCATGTAAGAAGTGGCAGCCGGCCCGATCGCACGTTCCCGGCCTCGCCAGCAAGAATATCTTCCAGTCTGCATATGCGATGGCTGCAAGAAGTTTACCAGTCTCGTGGCTACCATTCACCACAGTCAGCAGAGTACAATTTCGAAGTCGATGACTACAGCGGATCTCAAGGAGAGGAAATTTACCTGCTTCCAGATCCTCGCCCAGTGGAAGATGTCGACTGCAGCATGTTCGATCTTAATTCACGGTATTATTATGTCTATAAAAGCCAGCACAGTGTAGAATCTGGCATCTATTTTAAAGATGAGTGTGGTGAGATTCGCAGCTTGACATTTTTTTTTTAATGTAAGATTTGAATATACTTTTCTGGCTTTGGTGGAATATATTTTCACAGATAGACACCTCCNTGGCAGCAATCTTGAAAAGCCTTTGACCATGTAAGAAGTGGCAGCCGGCCCGATCGCACGTTCCCGGCCTCGCCAGGAAGAATATCTTCCAGTCTGCATATGCGATGGCTGCAAGAAGTTTACCAGTCTCGTGGCTACCATTCACCACAGTCAGCAGAGTACAATTTCGAAGTCGATGACTACAGCGGATCTCAAGGAGAGGAAATTTACCTGCTTCCAGATCATCGCCCAGTGGAAGATGTCGACTGCAGCATGTTCGATCTTAATTCACGGTATTATTATGTCTATAAAAGCCAGCACAGTGTAGAATCTGGCATCTATTTTAAAGATGAGTGTGGTGAGATTCGCAGCTTGAAATTTTTTTTTTAATGTAAGATTTGAATATACTTTTCTGGCTTTGGTGGAATATATTTTCACAGATAGACACCTCCCAGCTTTTCGCAAGCTTCCTATGTGAAGATGACGATTGCTACGTTCACCTTTGCAGTTCTCCCTGGCCAGACGAAATTACCGAAAGCTGTAATGGTATATGGCCAGAAAAACATGGCAGTAAAGACAGAAGTGGGCAGATGCCCTCATTAGACACACCTTGTGCATAAAATTTGTGTCCTGTGTACAGAGATGAATTTTCGCGTACGACCATTTCACGAGTGTGCCGTGAATATCGGGAATCCGGTAAAACATCAAATCTTCGACATCGCTGCGGCCGGAAAGATATCGTGAACAAACGGGACAAACGACGACTGACGAGAATCATTAAACGTGACAGGCGTGCAACCCTTTCTCAAATTGGCGCAGATTTAAATTATGGGGCATCAACAAGTGCCAGCTTGCCAACTATTCAACAGACCATCATTGATATGGGTTTTCGGAGCCGAAGGCCCACTCGTGTACAGTTGTTCACTGCATGACACAAAGCTTTACGCCTCGCGACCCGGGCGGTTGTGGTGGTAACCTGACAACTACTGACTTTTGTGCATGCCTGGTCTGACGAGTCTCGTTTCAAATTGTATCTGGCGGATGGACGTGTACGGGTATGGAGACATCCTCATGAATCCAAGGACCCTACATGTCAACAGGGCACTGTTCAAGCTTGTGGAGGCTCTGTTATGCTATGGGGCGTGTGGTGTTGGCNAAGGACCCTACATGTCAACAGGGCACTGTTCAAGCTTGTGGAGGCTCTGTTATGCTATGGGGCGTGTGGTGTTGGCGTGAAATGGGACCCCTGATACGTCTAGATACGACTCTGAGAGGTGACAGATACGTAAGCATCCTGTCCGATCACCTGCACACATTCATGTCCATTGTGCATTCCGACGGACGTGGACAATTCCAGCAGGACAATGCGACACCCCACACGTCGAGAGTTGCTACCGAGTGGCTCCAGGAACACTCTTCTGACTTTAGGCACTTCCATCGGCCACTTAAATCACCCGATATGAACATTATTGAGCATATCTGGGAACCCTTTCAACGTGCTGTTCAGAAGAGATCTCCACTGCCTCGCACTCCTATGGATTTGTGGACTGCCCTGCAGGATTCGTGGTGTGAATTTCCTCCTGCATACCTTCAGACATTAGTCGAGTCCATTCCACGTCGTCTTGCGGCACTTCTGCGTGCTCGCGGGGGCCTTACACGATATTAGGCAGGTGTACCAGTTTTTTGGCTCTTCAGTGTAGTTCATTACATTTTCAGATGCAGTTTAAATCACGCACTTACTTATATATATTCTTTCCATTTAAATATATTCATTAATGGAGGGTGGCCTTCCTATTCTACTCTCAATAAACCCTTGATGGAAACGGTTACGTATATCTATGGATGGTGGTAAGGGTTCAGTAATTGGATTAGAGCCTGGTTTATCATGAAAAGGACAATAGAAAACATTGACTTTGGTAACCACTTTTCACTCAAAATCCGAGAGATTTTCAAAGCCATCCATTTCTGCCAACATCTCCGCCTGCACTAACAATACTATACACTGTTACATGAATGCCTTCTGGGCGTATATGAGTTCGTGAGGGATGAAGGTCTTAATAAAATAAAATAACTAAATTAGATTTTTAATTTATGCAAACAGCTATTATTTACAGCATTACATTATCTGTCTTCATTATTACTTTTTTTCACAGTGAGCGCAGTATTTAATGTATATTTCAGTTCTAATTCACGTGCTTATTTATGTCTCTGTTTGGTTGTAGTCAATTAACTCATACTCTTCATTAACACGTGTTATATCTAACTTTTGCTTTCATGTGTAATATCTTTCACTCACGCATCCAGTCCAATAATCCAGCCTGCCAGTCGCACTATTCACTGCTTGATACTCGCAGTCGCAAATTTTCCTCCCGCGGGTCAGTTCACTCGCCGTGCTAGGTTATTATCTCTTTCCCCTTTATCGTTAAACAAAAAAAATAATAGAGGCACGTTTTTTTTTCCTTCCAAATACCAAGTAAATGTTATGGTGGTAACTGTAATGCGTACGCGCTCTCAACAAATGCTCTGAATTCTGAAAATTGATTCTCTTTCGTTTGCTGAACGTTCTGAAAGAGTCACTATTTTCCGATGAGTCGCAGACAGTAGGGCTATTTGAAATAGTCGTTCCAGCTCGCAAATGTACGGTGCGCAGTAGATAAGCTATGCACGTCACAGGTGCTCGTGACGATTTTCCACGAGTTTGCCAGCTAATACAGTACCCAAAAAATCACACAGCTTTGAAAATGCAGTATAAAGGTCGACGTACTCGTTTACATTTCCGTTACGTTTGAAATCGAGTCACAGTTTAAGCAAAACGAGGACGAAATTACGCGCCACTTGGTAAAGACTAAAACTGAGCCAGCAGTCAACGTACGGATAATTGAAGCTCGAATATACAGAGGTCAGCATAGTCAAGCTCATAGGTGAATGATCTCACAACAGGTACTTATTACAACCTCGTGGCATACTTTACAGTGTGTTTCTCACAGACTGCAGATGAGGTAGATCGATCTGATGACTGCACACAACCAATCTCTGTGNATACTTTACAGTGTGTTTCTCACAGACTGCAGATGCGGTAGATCGATCTGATGACTGCACACAACCAATCTCTGTGTTTCAACATTGAACTGCTTTTCTGCCCATATGACCGGCAAACATGACGTGTATTGTATTTGAGGTTAGAACACTGTTTGGCAAACAAGTGCTGTGAGATATTTGTATACTTTCTATAGCCAATTTGTAATANGATTTGAGGTTAGAACACTGTTTGGCAAACAAGTGCTGTGAGATATTTGTATACTTTCTATAGCCAATTTGTAATAAAGTTTGATTACATTCAATCTGGTGAAAGTATTTTATTCATATAAAAATGCTTGTATTTTGAAAATTAAGATATAAATTTACTATTGTGACTTTGACAGTTGCGTTACTTTGGAGTAGGTCGATGGGTGCATGTGCAGAAGGCGAGTAAGGGTCTTCCTCATCTTCAGTTTATCGTGTTTCTGATGAAGTACCACCTCTGTGGAAGAACTGAGAATCCTGGAAGTGTTTTGTGTATGATGTGATTAAAGATTCTCGTGCAGGCTAGACTACTTAGTGCCATGTACGGTATATTCTTGAAAATCGGCCATTCCTTCATTCGTTGCCACAGCTATTAGAAACCGTTTCTTTATTTGACTTAAACACAAAGAATTACGCCAATAAAATACTAAATTTTTAACCGCTGGCACAGAGTACTTTAGAGTGTATCAAATGGAAAACTGCTCTCAATACATGCGTGAAAGATATGCACAATATTTCGAAGTTAAACCTATTCCCAAAAGATAAAGTAAGAGCTTATAACCCCTTGTTATAAAACTTTGAAATTTTTATTACGTAGTAGGTATTTTAAGCAAGTTAAGCTCACATTAGTGATATGATATTTACAATGTACTTTTACTAATAGTGCCTTTTATAGTATAGTTTGTATTTAACTGGGCTTATGAGCTGAACATAAGGCTTAAATAAAAACATTGGCAATTTCCATCATCCCCTCTTGTGGACCTATTTCGCTAGAATCGCCCAACTGCTGGTGTCATAATATCTCATAGTGCCGCAAAATGAAAGTGAAATTTTTTATACCTTGCAACATGATGCAAGGTTTGTTTTGTTTACTATGACCCCAGAAAAGTGGAAACAGAGACACGGAGAAAATATGAAAAGAGGGTCATTAGCTGTTAGAGTAAAGGGAACGGGATATCTACAGGCTCAGGAGTAATTTGATGTCCTCAAATTTACAATAAAAACAACATCAACAGTTCAGCGAAAATAAATTTGCTAGTGAGCTTGGAAGGAGTTAGCAATTTGTGAAGAAACAGGAGAAGCATTAGTGAGGTACCGTCGACAGTAAAACCACCATCTTCGAAATCTTTACAGCTACAAGATCAAATTTAAAAAAAAAAAGTAGAAGACACCTGAACAGAGAATTGATTAGTATTTAGATATTTATGAGGGATAATTTACGTTTAATTTTGTAAGTGGAATTTTCGTAGATATCATAATTTCGCTTTTACAAAAAAAATTCTTGCAATGCAGTATAATATAAAATTTCAGGTTTTAATCGAGATTCATTTTAATTGTCGAGGAGGCTATAAATTTCTCAACTTAGTGTAGTTTCCCGATTAAATTGAAAAACCAACGTTTCCGTCCGCGTTATGAGGAAGAAATTTTTCCAAGCATAAAAACTTACAGTTTAAAACATTTATTTAAAAAAACACATTCAAGGGAAATTTATTAAAAATTATACTTTNACACATTCAAGGGAAATTTATTAAAAATTATACTTTTTTTTTTGCAGGTACAGCAAATTTCAGAAAAGCAATTATACAGGAACCGGTCATTCAAGCGTTTAGTGATGTATATATAAAACTATAATTTCATCACTAAATTATCAAGTACCTGTAATGTTGAATAATAAATTATGTCATTTCTTTTACTTCGTAAATTTGCTGCAACTAACAATCTTTAGCTGCGGTATTATTTTACTATCAGTTTCAGAAAACGTGCCGCAGTTACATAGAATTCTAAGTATTATAGCACAATAATACAAATATTCCAAAATCACCGGAGATGATAGCTAAATGATGTATTAATTACTACAAAATTCTTAGCGATTAGGAAATAATGGTACACGTTTCTTGCAAGCGGAACCAATCATTTATTGTAGTGTGAGCTAGATGACTTAATCAGGAAACAGTTAGTAGTGTATGTTTAACCCTTTGAGTTATGGTTGTCTATTTTGCAGAAGTTTAGAAGGAAATGTTTAACAATGAACACTGCACACATCAGAAGACGGCATTCAATTAAAGAATGCATCAGGTAGTAGGAGGCATTATTTGTTGTTTAAACTGTGTTTCGTAGTCGCATAAACAGACAATGCCAATAACATCAAATTCAAGCATATTTTAATTGGTCCCGACATACGACAGAAAGTTATGCTAAAGTTTATTCTACTCAGGTTGGGAAGCTCAATGCTTTTATTTTGGCAAATAAACATTTCCGCAGTCAGGGTGCACCGGGCGCGCATGTTTGTTTTGTATGTAAGTAAACGGGATAATTGCAATTTTCATAAAATAAATATAATTGTGTAAAATCTTCCCATTTGTATTGTGTTACACTCTTTGCCTGTATCTGCGATATCAATCAGTGAAATAACATTCACGAGAGTCAGTTGATAAGCTACTGCCGACTGACAAATGAAGCAAATTATCTGGGAACAAGTGCTTTATGGCAATATAATTCTTGACATTCAGTGGGAATCACAATTAAATCAGTGAAATTCAGCTGTCAAATTAATAAGTTATCAGACACTGATTAGCAGTCTCTCAATTTTCACTGTTTTCACTGGCTTGGCTCAATTCTCACTGTTTCACGTTTAGAGTGTAGAATAAACTTTGTTGTTAGCATNGTGCTTTATGGCAATATAATTCTTGACATTCAGTGGGAATCACAATTAAATCAGTGAAATTCAGCTGTCAAATTAATTAGTTATCAGACACTGATTAGCAGTCTCTCAATTTTCACTGTTTTCACTGGCTTGGCTCAATTCTCACTGTTTCACGTTTAGAGTGTAGAATAAACTTTGTTGTTAGCACCAGACTGTAAATCTAACGAGATATGTCTACTTGTTTAATATTCTGGCGTAAAATTGTGTTTAGAAAAACGTTGGCTTACAAAATTAATTGATTTTAATATGAGATCTGCATAGATAAAAAATAGTTCTAAGGGTTAAAAATATCATTTTCGGGTTTTCCTGCGCCTTGAGGGAAAGGAGAAAAATAGACAGTTTCTTTTGATTGATGACAGTTATATTTATTTAGCTTGATTATGAAGACGCAATGCCACACAGAGTTGTGTTTTTGCTGTTTTCTCTTGTAAACACCGCTGAAGGGCGTGTAGTTACGAAATAAAGTTAATACTTTGGCTGGGGCAAGTAGGCCTATATCACAATTTTAGCCAAACGCGAACTTTTAAACACAAATAAATAACATTTCTTTATTCACCGCCAGCGTAAAAGTGACCTCTTTGGAACACCAGCGGACCTTGTGGCGGGAATTTTTCTTATGACAAACTTTCCCATAAGAAATCTCTTTTTGCTCCTGACCTCAGTAGAATCATCGTTAGTTGTACTGATGCTGGTGGAGTTCTATCCAAAACCTTTTTTTTAGCTACATAATTACATGTTTTATATGGCTGAAATAGTAACGAAAAATACTTTTTAGTAACTTTTTTCCCCCGTGAAAGGTGTCTGGAGTTGTTTTGATATGCTTTTCTAAAGGAGAGCATATCAGATAATCTTGCCCCTGTTTTTACGTAACGCTCTACGTTTTGTAAGTCTAACTATAAACCTGCTAGAATTCCAAAGCGGGCGTGTTCCACTTGCTGCGTTGAGCCAATGGCGGCGCGGCTCTCGCCCTACGGCCGCTAACAAAAGAGCGCGGAGTTGTTGTTCTACGCGAGGGCGATCACAGGTCATCTGCCTAGCTCTTGTGGCGGCCCGGTGACGCAGGTTCGAGTCCTTTATCCTAGTCGCGCGGAACAAAGGAGTCAGCTAGTTCAAGGAGGACCCGCGAGATCGAGTTGTTCGCTCCGTGACCTTCCCGGAGCAGGCTCGGTGGAATGTCGCCTTATCTGCGGATATGGTTAACCCCGCAAGACCCGCGTGGCGTGGGGGGTTTCGCACGTTACGGTGGTGGTCGCGCCGAAATGTTCTTGATCCGTGCCGCCGGGTCTTTGTAGGGGCGTGGTATAGTCCGTACACAGTTTGCTTCCGAATTTTCTGAAGCCCTGCTGAAGTTCTGCTTTCAGGCAATTCCTCCGCCTCATGCAAGCAAAGCAGGACTAAGTCCAGAAAATTACAGTGTCAAGGCACAGCATTTGTGCGCACTCACTTTAATACTATTTTGCATGATAACTATTTATTACGAGGCATTATCAACCCACCTACTTTCTCTCTGTTTTTATTCATATTATGTTAAATGAAATATTATGATTTATAAATTCAACATAAGTGAAAGGTCAATTTAATCGTGCATAATATAATTTTATTTTAACAGAAGTATAAAACGCTGGCGAAACATGAAATATTTTGAAATAAACAAGCGCGTCATACATGGTGTGATTTCTCAAAGGTTTGATCCAAGAAGTTTGAAGATACTGCGAATAGACTATACTGAGCCTGCCGCCTCAGAATAGGTAACCACACGCAAGTGAAATGGCGTGGCGGTTCCTTAGATATAGGCGTACACACCCTGTGATTGGTCACGCGAGGCTCTGGACACCGACCGACCTAGTGTTTCATTGGCTATCGCGTGCTGCTAAAGATTTCCTGTAGTTCGGACTCCCGCCTGTCAAGTTAGTCTCAACGCTCGTGTTGGCCGACGACGTTCCGCCATATTGCTGACCAGTGAGGTCGTTTCGTTGGCGTTTGTAGCCGGAGTTAGCGATACGCACTCCCGTTTCGCAACTGTGTTCCTAACTTGTCTGTGCTGCCTCCATTTTTTCTCCGAGGAGAAAAATTATTGATCTGCCCCTCCGAGTCACCTCGTTAATTAATTTTTACAACAGTCCGTATTACAATGGATTCACACATCGAAATGTTCATCAAAGCGTATTGATCATTTTTGGTCAGCCCATCACGTTGGATCAACCGCTTGTGTTTGTTCAGTCGATCGTGATTCGTTGTACCTGAATTCAGATACTGCCATTTAAATCTCTTTTTTTGGTGTGTGACGCTGCAGTCTGTTTGTCGCTTTTCATAGCTCTTTTTTATGCAACATTTACGAAGACTGTAATTGGGTAATTCTGTCATTGCAAGAAGAAAATCTCGAAAATTAGTGTTTTTCCATGACCATTTTGTCAGCTGTTTTTATAAGCTAAGAAACAAAAATGGTTTTGCTTTGCCCAAAAAAAAAAAAAGGTGGGGACTTGAGTGGGAAATGTTTGCAAGGCATAGTACAAGACCTATACTGTTGGGCAGTATAAAAGAGATACAGCCTTGACGAAATCTTCATTTTGAATTAAACTTTTCCGACAACACACGATGCGGCACCAATTTCTGCAATTCGAGTGTTAAAACATGGACTTANAATTTCTGCAATTAGAGTGTTAAAACATGGACTTATTTGTCTAGGTTTTCTATTTCGAAATACTATGTATTCCGTGCTCCACAAATGACATTCCATAATACCAGTAATAGCCTACACGTCGTTGAATTCACCAAGTTTTCCTGTTCCTGGNTATTTGTCTAGGTTTTCTATTTCGAAATACTATGTATTCCGTGCTCCACAAATGACATTCCATAATACCAGTAATAGTCCTACACGTCGTTGAATTCACCAATTTTTCCTGTTCCTGCTCAAAATCAACACGAAAATACTATAATGTTTTTTAGTNTCAAAATCAACACGAAAATACTATAATGTTTTTTAGTAAAACTAGAGAAAGGAAAAATTTGCTATTAGAGTGAACCGTAGGCTACACTTCACAGAATTATGTACAACTTTGCAGATAAACCCCATTCACAGTTACTTCCGACTTTTTTGAAGCCCTGGCCAAGTTCTACTTTTGAGCTATTCCTCCGCCTCATGCAAACAAAGCTTAACTTAGTCTAGAAAATTACACCAAAGGGGCAACGCACCGTATTTGTGCGCATTGAGTTTAATAATATTTTGTATGAGAACTATTTTTTGCCAGACATTACCAATACACCTATTTTTCTGTTTTCATTCATATTGATTATATATGGAATATTATAATTGATTGGTAAATCATAGTAAAAATTACCAATTAAAGTATGTTTTTATGTTAACAGAAGCAAAAAAACGCTTGTAATACATGATATATTTAGGAAACAGCTAAAAACGTTTTGCATCGGGCGATTTTTCAAAGGTTTGGTTCAAAAAATGTGGAGGATACTATGAACATATGTTATAGTCATTTCGAGGTTTCTTCGCACTTTTTGAATCAAACCTTTAAAAAATTAACCCATGTATGACGTGACTGATGGTTTCTTCATACACATGCCATGTATCACAAGCGTTTTATACTTCTGTTAACATAAAAGTGCCATATTTCTGGTTAAATTTTACTTTTAATTATATTTTATCTACAAAATAATAATATTTAATTTATAGGTAATATGAATAAAAACAGTGACGAAATATTTATTGGTAATACCTAGTAAGAAATAGTTCTTATGGAAAAGATTATTACACTAAGTGCGCACGCATTCGGTGCGTTGTCCCTTTTGGTGTAATTTTCTAGACTGCGTTAAGATTTGTTTGCATGAGGCGGAGGAATGTCCTGCAAATAGAACTTTAACAGTGTTTCAGAAAAGTTGGAAGTAACAGTGAATGAACAATATTATACGTTCATTGGTTGCTTAATATCACAGTGAAAGGTTGTGACTGAGCATGCGTTTCATTGCATGTTTATTATTGGCCCAGGATTCTCCAGGAGGTGTCAAGTAGCGGGTGAACTAACTAGAAAAGTAAAACTGACGTACGATTTTTTAAAGTATAGCTTGTCCTGAAATCAATGATCTGCTTTTTTACGTCTCTGTGTATAAAACCTGCAACTAAATGAACTCGCGAATTCTTTTGGTCTCGATTTATTTTCTCCCTCTATTAACTTTGCAATTTTGTATTTCCCTTCCATCCGTCGTGTGTTCAACGAACTGAACCAAAAAGATTCTGGTAATTTTTTTCTTCTTCCTCTCCCCATTCCACGTTATTATCATTTTTTTTGTATCCGCTCATCTTGCATTCTCCTCGCGAGCTTGACTAATGTAATATTTTATTTATCCTCAACGGACACATTCCATAATTCTCCTTATTACGGCCATTATTATATTTCTCGAATGCATTTCTTNTTTCTTTATCCTCAACGGACACATTCCATAATTCTCCTTATTACGGCCATTATTATATTTCTCGAATGCATTTCTTAAAATCCTCTTAAAGTCAGTTTTGTTAAGAACTAGTAATAGAGCGACATTAAATCCGTTTTACCCCGTTCAGTCCTGAATTCATTTACGAGCTCAAGTGTTGCAATAGTAAAACAAATTTATTTTCACTGTACTCGGTGTTATCAGCATGGCTTGCGCATGAAGTGCTTTGCAGAAGTTTGGTAGAAAACNTTTATTTATCCTCAACGGACACATTCCATAATTCTCCTTATTACGGCCATTATTATATTTCTCGAATGCATTTCTTTAAATCCTCTTAAAGTCAGTTTTGTTAAGAACTAGTAATAGAGCGACATTAAATCCCTTTTACCCCGTTCAGTCCTGAATTCATTTACGAGCTCAAGTGTTGCAATAGTAAAACTAATTTATTTTCACTGTACTCGGTGTTATCAGCATGGCTTGCGCATGAAGTGCTTTGCAGAAGTTTGGTAGAAAACNTAATTTATTTTCACTGTACTCGGTGTTATCAGCATGGCTTGCGCATGAAGTGCTTTGCAGAAGTTTGGTAGAAAACGCGTTATCCAAAAACTGTTACATATTTTGCAGTGGTTTCTGAAAAATGAAGGCATTTATCCCTTTAGGCCCCATATTAATTTAGGATTTATAGTATTGAGAATATGAAACTTTTTGATGTGTGCTATACTTCAGATGACAAACAATACGTTCCATTGTCACAACCAATAAGATGTAGTCTTTGTTTTCTCAGTGATCAGTGATATGAACCAGTCATAACATAGAGCAGTAGCACAGTTTACGAATCAGAGAAGAGATTGGGCATTGAGTCTCGTACCGTACAGTACCAGTCAAATTCAACCTTCCTAAGCGACATTTAGCCAGTTGTCTACACTGGCCATGAAAGGGCTGAGAAACGTTTCGTGTCCCAATTATTTTTTTTTTCCAGTTCTGATTTCAATAAAGATGGGTAAAACGAATACATTCAGAATCAGCGTTAGCTACTAAATTTTCGACGCAGGAACTTCAGATTTGTTTCAATACACGCATAGTACATTTGAAGTCATTAGCGTGCCATGAAAATACAGGGTCACCGCTTAAAGTCACTTTCTGGCGAGTCGTCAACGGAAAGACTACATGCCAGTTGGGCGCCTTGCATGTAGAGGCGGTGAGGCAAGTTATGAATAAGCAAGAGTTGGCCTTAGCGTCCACGCGTTCCGAGGCCTCTAACGGGTCAAATAGGACGGAACCCTTAATCGTTCACAAATGGGAGATGCAGAAACTTCAACAAATCAGATCCCTCACAAAAAAGACGCACAAAAACCGGCCACTGATTCCTTGTTGTGTACAGTTCGACCATAAATATATTTCATGTGCAACGTGCCATACGTAGAGACCTGAAAAAATCGCGGTTTCATTTCGGGACAAGCTAGTCGTAGAATTCAAAACCTCGTACGTTTGTATTGCTTATTCTATTGGCCCACCCGTTAGTTTACATGTCCTGGAGTCAATAACAAACACACAATAAAATGCAACCCGAATCACCGTCTTCTGCTAATACAACAATCAACCAATAAACAGTGATATTTGCATGATTTTACATACGACAATGGAGTATAGTCTACAGGTCATTGAACTCGCGAATTTTTCAGGTCTCTAGTCATATGTCATGAATACGATGACTGAACGGTTTGAATTAAAGTTTACCTTGTGTTTGGTATTGACACTCGACATTATTATTGACATAGGACTACGGTAGAAGTTTTGTGTTCATCACAAAATATTATATTAATATATATACTAGAAAATCAGTTTATTCATGACTACAGTAGATTATACCTACTTATATAATAAAAACATTTATTAACTGTCTACAATCTAACATATTTACTGGTTGACGTATCTACATAAATGCAACAAATAAAGGAAAATTGTAGGCGTGCAGAGTAACACTTTACGAAAATTGAAGTGCCATACCATTCAAGCCCAGTGCTCACGAGCATGTAGTAAGGCACACAAGTTGCATTTGACCGGTACATAAATAAATAAATAAAATTTGCTTCTTCCGGACTTTACTTAGGGCAGGGTTCACAATGTCTGTTTAAAGTTTTGGTTATCTGACCACATGGTAAATTTAATCTGAAGTTTTAACCTTTGGTTAGTCTCGTACTGTTTCTCAACAAAAAATTTCGTGGTAAAGTAAGTGTTGGTTAGCTAAGTGCTGATTAAGGTAAATCTGACAATCATGCAGTGACGTTTTCGTTCGTGATTGGCTGAGGCCGTCGTCTGCTTCTTGAGTTCTTCTGATTAGAAAAAGTTTGTTGTAAAAAAAAAGAAAGGAAGTACCAATAATAAACTGTTTTTGCCAGGAAACCTTGCTAATTCAGACCATGTTTTATTAATTCCTTTGTTTCGAAGGTACTTATGTGTTGCTGAAAACAAGACAGCTACAGTAGTGCAAATTAATGTAGACTTTTGCGTGGTTTACGAGACATGTGGTTCTAACTTGAAATGAAGAGGTATTTCGATACACGTTTCACGACTTAAAAAATAAAAATAAAAATGTGCGACATGCTTACACATGCTCGTTACTCGTTACCTATTACTCGTTACTAAATAAACTGACTATTGGATGCTTCCCTACGCATATTTTAATTACTCAAACAAAACGCACATACTTCCAGAATATTAATATTAACACTTCATGCTAACTTCAGAAAAAATCCCGACTTTACGAAAACAACAGTGCATGCCTGCCTAAATGTGGAATATTACCAGTGCATTAAAAAACAACGTTAGCCTCGCAACATCTCGATACGACTAGGGTTTTGAAATATACTGCGTAATGTCAATCTATAAGTATTATAAATAATAATCTACAATATATATTGGGCATGTGGAAAAGTGCTAGTATAAAAAATAATATAAAAATTAAATTGCTTGCCAAGCACACTTTTTGCGCCTCTACTTTTCCAACGTCTGCAAAAACTTTGAGCAAGTTCTAACAGATATCACAGTCGTGGCTACATAGATTAACATATTTATAAAGAGTCTTTACTGAATAGGAGCTTTTTTTTTTTAATATAAAAAATAATATATCCCAGAGGCGAGAATATTAATTTAACTAATATTGTCATCCAAATTCTAGCCGAATCACGCTCAAGCACTTTGAAGAATTTAAAAAACGACAACAAAAAATGCCTCGTACGACCTCAGCCTCAATTCAAAACAAAATTATATGAAAGGCTATCGTATTATGGCATTGTGCATAAATATTCAATACAGCACACTGCACCACAAAATTATTCATTAAACTACGAAGCCCGACTGTAATGGAATCCAAGCTTCAGCATACTCTCACAAATACTAACAGTCATGTTATACTGCAAAGAATTCATTGCCTATTTCATAAAAAATACTGTCCGAAACACGCTATTTTACGAGTGTGCAGATCTTCAGGAAAACATTCATAATACATTAAAATTGGCAAACTAACTTTTCCCACTACTTCAGTCCAGATTCACTACCGAATAAAGATATTGCCTGATTAATATGGCTGCTTTTCTTACGTTCAGACATTGTTTGAACCACTGCAACAAGTCGTAATTTTTGTAAAATGAGTCCTATTTAATTACATTTATACAGTATCGAATTATTTCATCTCCAAAAAAGTTTTTCTATCATATTTTCATTCATTTCCACGAGTAAGTACATAACCAGCCAATACCGCTCATTCGTCCCGAAATAGCATTTTCGCATTTACCAAAATCATTAAAAAATATTTTATGTCTTTAATCACGATTGATGTAATCAATACTTTTGTCATCATCGTACTCATAACACTAATTGAAATTTTCTGCTGACATTACAGGCAATTGAAATACAAACATAACCTCACGTCAGCCAAGAATGACCACTAAGTTTGTTACAAATGTTCCGATTAGTCCAGTAATTGGAACATGTTATTGTGTTTAAGATAACCGTTGCTTACAGGCAAATTAAACATTTCTTGAGAATTTAAGTATGTAGACTAATGTGTTTCTTGCAGCAAGGAAATAGCAGTAAATTCATATTGAAATGTTGCCCCAAATCAAAATTAATTTCACCTCGGCTAATAGAGAAATTACACTCAGAACCACTGAGTCAAATAGCCACGTGGTTCGGTACACATTACAGATGTATCATTAAAAATTATATGTCCGTTATGGCTGTGCCAGGGACTGCAGTTAAATAAAATTTCTACTCACTTATGTAATTCTTGATTAAGTGCCCTCTTACTTCCAATAACAAATTACATACAGTCGGAATAAATATGTTATCTTCTTCACGTATAACAAAAGCCTCTTTAAAAAGAACAATAAATACCAAAACCTCAAACACGAAAAACTATGTTTATTCCAAATATTTCTTGTCACTTCCTTTCACAACCAATGCAGTGTGCACTTCCAAAACCAAAAGTGTTGAGATAAAACTTATGTGACTACATTTGCATAGAATAAGCTAAACACCCAGTGAGGAGTGAATCATAGCCATGGTTGACTTACAAGCTAATTCCTTATCACGTATGAAATAATTGTCTGGACGTTTATCTGTACAGATGAATCTAACAGTCTCTTAACGCGGTAAAATATAACGTCAATCTAGACGGGAGTAAAAGTGCCTTTACAATATTATTATCTTGCCAGAATTCACGTTTCGTTCAGTCTTACTACGATAAATGCTCACCAAGAATTATTTGTGGATAATCTTACACTTATATATATACACAGACACATCAGCCTAATCTGTTTACCTATATGTGTACTTGTCGGAAATACACTGTATGATAATAACAGTAGAAAAATAAATAAGTAGAGCTCTCATTCCATTAAAGCCATGTTATAATTTGGAGTTAGTATTATAAGATCCTAATAATGGCATACATCATACAAGTTCAACGGTTGTTATAAAAACTTGATCCATTTGAGGTGCTTTAGTGCTAGAAAACAGTCTTATTCCACTTAGTTTGATATCTCGTCTGGTAACATTTTACTTCATAATGAGCTTTTAGCTTTCTCATTTTTATCATTCTGTACTTGAAAACCCCATTATCTCCCGCTGCTATCCCCGCCCCTTTTTTTAAAAGTACGAATAACCTCTTCCTACTTTAACTTCGGTTCAATTTCATGATATCCAGAAATTCTTCTTGTTGAAAACTTTTTGCAGTCTTCATTTAACAATTCCGGATTATCCTATTTCTTCCTTTATATATATATATATATATATATCTTTTGAAAACTGCAGTAAATCGTATACTTTAACTTTAATTTTGCACTATTTCTTTCCTGTGTCTCATTTTATACGGGTAATTATTTATTTTTATTTTGGCTAATTGTGTTGTCATCATAATTCTTATTATTTCAGCATTTAAATTACACATACATAGGCCTACATATATGCATACAAACAAAGCTCTGATTCACCATTTTTCATTCCGTTACACCAAATTTGGCCCTACCACCGACTGTCTTATCCATTCAGATTTTCTTTTATACATTATACATTTCTAGATTTTTTAAATTTGGTAACATAAATAAATTTTTTTGTGTCGCCGTTTTAAGTCTCCTATTTTAATAAAAATGCTTCGTCTTATGAAGAAATGTTCATAATACTTTCGTTTCGTGAGAGGCCAGAATAAAATATTGTATTTTAATTTTCTCTTCCTGAGATAAGTAATAATTAATTTATCTGATTTGGAGTGCAAGTCCCGTTAAAAATACTGGTATACATAACGCTGCGTAACACTAATTACTAATATAATGTCCTTACAGGGTGGTCATATGACAAATGTATTCACACAACTGAAAAATGTATTTCCAGGTTGTTTTAATCCCCCAACTAAATGACGTTTGTAGTTGCTCGAAATGATCTTACTCGGTGATCTCCTGAACTGTTTCCTTGCAACAAGCACTTATTTTGCTCACAGAGAAGTTTGTCGAAAACCATTCTCGAAGGATTTATGATAATAAAGACAAAAAATTATAAAGTATTCATGGCTTAGGGTTAAAAATAGCAGAAAATTTTTCATCCCAGTGTAAACTGTGAGCACTACCCCAACTATTCAGAGCAGTTCATGGGCGCTTAGGCCGTTAATTTCCTTGAATGTGAGTGTGTGAAGTAATCGTTCTGGTCTTTCAAGGCGAGGGGAACTTTGCAAGAACGACCCAAACAAACCAGGAAAATAACTAAAAAGACAGGGCATATTACCTCGAGGACGCCAACTTTAAATATTCAGCACCGGTAGCGATTTGGCCGTTGCCAAGTAAGCGGAGCGTCTCTAACGCGCGCTTACGTCGGAGTTCTTCTTAAGCGCAACTGCTCGCGTGGGGGGGGGAGGGGGCTANTTTCGGGGGGCAAGGCGCATCTGGAAAGTCGTCAGAGCGGAAAAAATGTTATCGTGGGGTATCTGGAAGGGCGCCAGCACGTGAAATATGGCGAGCACTTGTCGGTATTTTTCACGGCTGGCAGAGAGGAACGAGACGCAACCAGACAGGCGTACTCCTGGATCTTTGTTTCATATGGTCCATATTTCATCGCGCCGCTGCCGCCGCTTCGCCAGTTAAAGTATTCCGTTTCAAACGTGAAAAATCTCACTTCCTATTTTTGTTTACGTCGAATGGCGACGCTATTCAGGGTGCTCGCTCTTTCGGCCCTGAGCCCTTGAGTATAACGAGACGTGAATTTCCCATTTACATATGCCTCCAGACTTGCTTCTGAAACAGTACCAAACTACGAATAACAGTTTTACTTCCACTTGTATTTCAACATTCGTTTATTGAACCAATAATATTAAAATTAATTATAACTTGAATGCAACAACACAACGCGGATTTTTTAAAAAGAAAAATAAGTCTTGTAGGTTAACGTGTGACGTATTAGGAGTATTAGAGCGGCACTGCCCCACCACCGCCCCCCTCCCCCTTCTGCTTCAACCAGTGTAGGGCCTTAGAGAGACACGTGGCAATCGTAATCACCGCAGAGAAAGGTCAAGCAGAGGTAGACACGCGCTTCCAAGCCTTACACATGTCCTGCTGCGTAGTCCTACCCACCCNCGCCGCGCAGAGAGAGCAGCCACGCCGCGTGTGACCGGGGGACTTCGGATCCCCGGACACAACAGTACCTCAGTACATCAGTAGAGCAGTTAGTGAGACGGCAGCAAACACGGGCCTTTACCAAGGCCGCCCACATCGTCGGAGCTAACCCATAGCAGAGAACCTACGAGCACCAACAGCAGAGGGGTTAAGTATCAAGTCGCCGTCCAGAGAAACCCCTCCTCCACCACGACGTCACCCCCAGTTAATATGAGTAGCCAANCGCCGCGCAGAGAGAGCAGCCACGCCGCGTGTGACCGGGGGACTTCGGATCCCCGGACACAACAGTACCTCAGTACGTCAGTAGAGCAGTTAGTGAGACGGCAGCAAACACGGGCCTTTACCAAGGCCGCCCACATCGTCGGAGCTAACCCATAGCAGAGAACCTACGAGCACCAACAGCAGAGGAGTTAAGTATCAAGTCGCCGTCCAGAGAAACCCCTCCTCCACCACGACGTCACCCCCAGTTAATATGAGTAGCCAAATTAGAGTACCACACCTCGGAAGTGTTTCTGTATGTTTTTTTTATAACTCGAGACAATATATTTACCCAGTTAAGTGAAACGTCAAAAGACTACATTATTGAAATACCCTCAACCTTCAAGGCACATTATAGTCTGTGCTTGGAGGAATTAACTCCGACCCTACGAACCACTCTGTGTGGCACAGGTGGGGAATAGCGTCAAGTTTAATTGGCGCACAACAGTAGCACCGTCAAGTTAAATTGGCGCCCTGACGAGTGGCATAGCATCAAGTTGTTGTGCTTATATGTACACACAAACTGTTTTTAATTTAAGAAAATTTATGCAATGAAATTTTAATTAATTATTGAAATGACAAACTATTTGGAATACACATTCTTATCATTGACTATTGCCACTGGATCTTACTTTATTGTACAATTCCAAAAAAGGACTCTTCATCAGTAGCACATCTGTAAGAAAACCAGAACCGAATTCCATGCTACGTGGCAAAGATAAAAATTGGCTACTCACTGAGTTAATAGCCAATAGTCCAACAATCGATTTTAGATAAGACACGTCACCTAAGTCGCGAATTCTACCAATGTATTATCTTTTTTTACTATTTAAGGTTGTTTTTCAGAAATTATAAATAAATTGACAGTGAGTATATTTAGAAAATCGTTTTCTACATCACTGAAAAGGTGAGGACGTAATGTGAAAGAAACAAATTTAATTGTAATACTTTTTAAAAGTTGAAGTTTTGTAAAAGTAGCCAGTGAGAAGTAGGCTCTGCACCGAGACTGCGGCTACTACTTTTGTGATGCTGAGCTGCAAGCGTCAGGGAGGGGCAAATGCCGGAAACAGGTCTCAGGGTTTCTCGCAAATGCTGACATGCGAAGGTCACAAATCCTGAGTAACGACCTCTGTACGGCCATCTATCTTAAATTCTTGCCAGCAAATCCTGCTCCCACGGCCTAGTCGTGTCCCTCGGTGCAGCGAAACGGGAGAGGGTGAAGGTAAGTTTCCAGCGTCTAGAACCGCCTGCTAAGGGAAGGAAACCCCCAACATGAAACGCTGGTCCGACAGAATGGGGGTTTTGCCAAGAGCCTGTAACCTCTCCGCGTAAAATATCGACAATTCATAAGTCCTGAGGTAGACTCGGAACGGACAGGCCAAGAAAGAGTTGGGCCAAATGATCGGTAAAGGTAGGGTTCCCTAATCTGTGAAGAAGATGACTCCATATTTCATTTCAATGTGGAGACAGCGGCTGTTTGCTTGTCAGTGTTATACTCATTTGGACAGCTAATGTGTGCTAAGAAAGAAACACAGCCTTGAACCCGGCCTTGAAATGAACAAGTGATCTTTGATGTTCTATTCAGTTGTCCTAATAATTTAACCAAATGGTCGAAGTTCACTTGCACAAACTGTGGAACGATGTTATTTATTTTAATTTTAAAAAATCCTTCACTAAATATTTTTTTTAAATTTTAGGGTTTTTTGTCACCTTCTACAAATCGAAGCGAAGGAAGTCATAAAATAAATAACTGCGAATGTCTTTTTTTTTTTTGTGAAAATATTACGCACACGCTTACAATGACCTACACGAGTATTTGCAACTTATCTTCGCTGGTGAGCCGCGTTTCTTTGCAAGAAGATATTTTCTTAGTTTGCGGACCAGTCATATTCATTTGGTTACTTTAATACAGGACGTCTATGATACGCGAGCAAACACGTAAGAGAGTAAAACTAAAATCGTTAAACTACGTGAGTGGTTTAGAACTAAAGTGTTTTGAAACACAACTAGTATGAGAATTTGTTGCGAAATACGAGCGTATCTAGTCATGACGCTCTCAAAATTTTAATTTCACAATAAATCGACTTTTATAATACAAATTCAGCATTTCGTCAATTGTCACGCCAATCTGAATCACAAAAGTATAACCAATTATTTTGTGGAAAGTATGGCTTAAAAATATTAAATTTATCAAAATGTTAAGCATTTTTCAAGTTCATCTCTTCCCACATTTTCTTCCGCGAAAGGCGTAGCTACGCCTGTAAACATATTGCATTTTTTTAATTTTTTTATTTTTACAAACAATTTTTTGGAAACTACTTGTTAAGATTATTTCTTTTACGCTACAAGTGAATTTGATCAAATATCACAAACTACTGTGGAATGTGTAAAACTAAATATTAATTATACCAAGCCAGTACTCTTAAACTTAAAAATGATTATTATCATGTACATATATAAACGATTATGTATGTTCCATTAAATAATATGTTGTAAATGTACAATATTTTACTTGTATTGCCATACGAAAAATTCTGACAACTACTTTTCAAATAATTATTTGTAAAACTTATAAATAATTTTACTGTATATGTAGTATAATATTACATTATTTCATTAAAATCGCAAATGACGAAGGCTTACAAGTTGAGCGAGTCAGAATGGCACTAAATTGAATCAGTGGTTTTGAAAAGGGCACTAGTCAATAAAATAAAACTTTCGGGAAAACACAAAAAAACCAATTTTTCTCTTTGGTTGAAGAAATTAATATCTGAAATATTTACAACAATAATACTTAAAAAATACATTCTGCACAATGTTTTCAGATTTTTAGCACCAATAACTAGGTAATTAAACCATTACAGAGTGAGCTGACTAATGCCCTTTTCAAACGTAACTAAAGGACTCGTGCCTTTTTAAAACTAATGAACGGAAAAACTCAAAATAGTTGTAATGCTTTGTATTAGGTGTCATATGCAGTGATAAAATGCTTTAATTATCTGCGTACATGTTACTGACAATGTTACAACTAATTAAACATATGTAATATCTTTGTACAGTTCATTTTACACATCATCATTCACTGAAATCCATTTCCCAATAAATTCTCACTTTTATCATCCTTATCCTCTCCTTGAACAGTAGGCTAGCTACCAATCTCCTGGGTTGTAGCTGCTTCACAGTCGTTGTTTTTCCCGACGTTTCGCAGGCTGGAATGTCTTCCGATACGTCGGGAAAAACCGCTGTGACGTGGCTACAACCCAGAATTCAAAAATTTACTCTGATGTGTTTGTAGTACTACAAACAAAACATTGGCAACTAGTTTCCAAAGAAATCCTTGTGAATATAAACCATTTTTCCTTCAGTTTACATAATAAATCAAGCAAATTTGTTGTGTTAAATATTTAATAACATATCGGTTTTACAGAAAAAATGTTATTCATCAAGGATTATGAATTTTTTTCACGCCGGGAACAAACAGCGCTTTTGTGGGAAAAGATGCAGCGGAGACAATGTTCTTGGTGGAAGCCTCAGCAATGGATACCCCTCATAAGATTACCCCGTCTCCTAACCACGCCTTCTGCACACGCATTTAACAAAATAAAGCACAGATGTATTGGGCAAGGTCGCGACTCATGGATGAGTTTTTGTTTGTCGAAGATCTACCGGAAGATTCATGCAAGAAAAAGTATTTAATTAAGAAAATGTTTCCTTGGTATTTGTCGCAAATTTTTATCCTTAAGACTGCACCACGCGACATGTTTACCAAATATATGTATGCCTTAAATTGCCAATGACCTGGTCTTACTTTTTTTTTTTAATAGTAGACAGATATTTAGGAACGTAAAATTAGCAAGTAATANAGACTGCACCACACGACATGTTTACCAAATATATGTATGCCTTAAATTGCCAATGACCTGGTCTTACTTTTTTTTTTAAATAGTAGACAGATATTTAGGAAAGTAAAATTAGCAAGTAATAGAATTAGTTATTTTATGGAATGTGCTAGTTTGTCACTTATTTACGGAAAATACTCACAAAATTACCTTACATACTCGGCACCTTCCTAGGTATCTTAAAACCTCGCATGATGACATGCGTAAACAATACATGCTTCTAAGAATGGAGGGTTCCAAATATGGACAATCCGAGCGACTTTGTATTATTCACCAGCGTTTTTACGCAGGAATGGAAGGGATACCGCCACCATCCCGGGCCCACTTACCCCTCTTGTGCATTCCTGGCATGGGTATTGCATAATTTAGGATTCATTCCTAAGGTGAATTTGTAATACTTGTCCTCGTTTTTCAGGTATTTGGTGTCAGTGTTTACATGTTTCTGTTACTTCTCTAATGTCGATTGAAATTCAAGTATTTTTAGCTATTTTTTTTAACAGCAACTGTACTTTAAAGGAAATTTCTTATATTAGTATAATCCTTAAGTTTTGGTTGGTTGAAACTCTAAAGTTATCTAAACTACTTCGCTAACTCAGTGATGAAAAACTAATTTGGACACGCAATTACAGAGCTATGTTTCGTGCCGCAGAAAACACAGAATACGGCATAAAGACTCTCAGACGCCGAAAACATGCTTACGTTTCTGTTGTCAACTGATAGATAAATAATTTTAAGAGAATCCTCAGAACGAATTAAGTCAGTGATTACAAACTAAACGATATAAAATCACAGAAGAGTGGGTAACTGAACAATCAAAAAATGTATATCTTGATACCACGTTCAGAAATGAAAGACCGGAATGCACACTGTCCTCATTCTACTCTCCCTACCTCCTACTGTGCGGGGCCGATAGAGCTGTGAGTAATGCTCCTTCTAGGTTCGATAAAGGCTGTTCACGGTAAAGTGAGCACTTGTGAGGCCTTAGTTACTTTTTCTTTCAGCCATTTTTTATCCTCTAAACACGTTTTAAGATAAATGTTACCATGTAAGTAATAAACACAGTGTGTAAATTCCACCACACTTGGAAGTTAACATCTAAAATTAAAATAAAATATGTTTATTGACTATTATTCCAAATGAGAGGGCTATCAAAAGAGCTTACTTTACCGTGAACAGCCTATAACTGGGTACATTCACGACATTTGTAACATAGAATAAAGATGANTCAAAAGAGCTTACTTTACCGTGAACAGCCTATAACTGGGTACATTCACGACATTTGTAACATAGAATAAAGATGACGCTATTCCCCACTTGTGGAATATGGGTGGTTTATAAGGTCGTAGTTAATTCCTCCAGGCATAGACTATAAGGTGCCTAGAAGGTTGAGGGGTTTTCAATNTCAAAAGAGCTTACTTTACCGTGAACAGCCTATAACTGGGTACATTCACGACATTTGTAACATAGAATAAAGATGATGCTATTCCCCACTTGTGGAATATAGGTGGTTTATAAGGTCGTAGTTAATTCCTCCAGGCATAGACTATAAGTTGCCTAGAAGGTTGAGGGGTTTTCAATNAGGTGGTTTATAAGGTCGTAGTTAATTCCTCCAGGCATAGACTATAAGTTGCCTAGAAGGTTGAGGGGTTTTCAATAAGGTAGTACTTTGCTGTTTCATTTTGAAGGACGAATATATTGTCTCGAGTTTGAACAAAAAACAGCATACAGCAACACTTCCAAGGTGTGGTACTCTATTCTGGCTACTCGTATTAACAGTGTACGATTTCGTGGTGGAGGGGGGTTTCTCTGGATGGCGACTTAATACTTAATTCTGCTGTGGGTGCTAGTAAGCTGTCATCTGGGGATGAGCTCCGGCGAAGTGGTAGGCCTTGGAAAAAGGCCGGCCTTTGGTGTCGTCTCACTGGATGGCCGTTCAGGCTCGTGCTCACGTCTTCTCGCGATTCCTTGATGCAACTCTTCCCTCGGCGCGGTGATAATGAACTGTTACCCCTCTTCTCGCATAAATTCGCTTATATGCTCCCCATTTTCCCTCCCTAAGTCTCGGCACGTGTCACCTTGTTGGGTGAGGGGGTGGTGGGACGAAAACAGAAGAATGCCTTTCACAAAACGTGCTGGTTCCTGAAGGTTGGTGAGCGAGGGGGGGGGGGTGGCACCTTGCCCCTAGCTTACTCTGTCAGCTATTTCTCCGCGGTGTGTGTTTTCTAATTTCCGGCGAAACACNGGGTGGCACCTTGCCCCTAGCTTACTCTGTCAGCTATTTCTCCGCGGTGTGTGTTTTCTAATTTCCGGCGAAACACGTGATTATTTTGTGATATCTCGGCGCTCAACTGATCTCACAGGCTTGCTAGAGGTGCTCTTGCTTGGCTCTGCGATNTTGTGATATCTCGGCGCTCAACTGATCTCACAGGCTTGCTAGAGGTGCTCTTGCTTGGCTCTGCGATTTCTCCCACTTTCCTACGTATGTACGTAGCACTATCCGGATGCTCCTGCGATATGCCAGCTCTTACTCGGCACAACCTCGACATGTGTTACTGCGATCCGTTCTGGCTGTTCACCTGCCTCGTGACACGTGTCAACTGGTAGGCGCTCGTGAAGGTGGTCAGCGAGGCTTCTACTCAAAAGGCGTTACACGACAATGATGAGGTGAACTTATTTTCGCCCTCTGTGCATTTATTCAACACTTNGCTTCTACTCAAAAGGCGTTACACGACAATGATGAGGTGAACTTATTTTCGCCCTCTGTGCATTTATTCAACACTTGCTTAAGAATGGCTAAAACCATGCTTATATGTTTTTTATACCTATTTAATGTTCAATCTCAGACACGCGGTTTAAAAAAATATACATATATATGTTTTGTGTAACTTGAGCTATATACTTTTTTACATTGCAACTTAGTAAAAAATGGTGTACTCGCATATCAAAACACTTATTTTAGTCAGTGGTGTGCTAACCTTTGTCAAAGTTACGAGGTTTTGATGGTTGTGTAGGAAGAAAGGAGGTTCATTGTTTTTACACGGAAATGGTTTCTGCGCAGATGGAATGCGCACTCTACACAATATTAGCTTTATGTGTATCAGTGTGTCTGCGGACGTCATATGATATGTTATACATTCCTATCTTTAACATGTTGGAGCAGCATAATTTACGAGTAATTTTGTGGCTCGAGTTCAAATTGGGACATATGGCAGCAATATCACATCACAATGTGGTGAGAATATAGTGCGTAGACGCANGCTTCTACTCAAAAGGCGTTACACGACAATGATGAGGTGAACTTATTTTCGCCCTCTGTGCATTTATTCAACACTTACTTAAAATTGGCCAAAACCATGCTTATATGTTTTTTATACCTATTTAATGTTCAATCTCAGACACGCGGTTTAAAAAAATATACATATATATGTTTTGTGTCACTTGAGCTATATACTTTTTTACATTGCAACTTAGTAAAAAATGGTGTACTCGCATATCAAAACACTTATTTTAGTCAGTGGTGTGCTAACCTTTGTCAAAGTTACGAGGTTTTGATGGTTGTGTAGGAAGAAAGGAGGTTCATTGTTTTTACACGGAAATGGTTTCTGCGCAGATGGAATGCGCACTCTACATAATATTAGCTTTATGTGTATCAGTGTGTCTGCGGACGTCATATGATATGTTATACATTCCTATCTTTAACATGTTGGAGCAGCATAATTTACGAGTAATTTTTTGGCTCGAGTTCAAATTGGGACATATGGCAGCAATATCACATCACAATGTGGTGAGAATATAGTGCGTAGACGCAACTTCAAAATGGGCAGTGCGTCATTGGTTTGAAAAATTTCGTTCCGGTGGTCGCTTGCATCCCGATCCCAACTCCTACTGAGACATCAAACAAAAAATTACCAAATCTGTCGAAAAGAGTCGTCCAAAATGAGGACGGATTGAGGACTTTGAAAGGCAGGTGGTGCCGATAAATTCACGCACCACCATCAGGAAACATGCCGGACTGTTTTTTTTTTTTCAGTTCAACCTTCCTGACCATTTGCCAGCAAATGTCAAAATGAAAAATAACGGCAACTGGGCAACGCATCAACTAATGGAACATCACGAATAGCAGCGGCTGGAAATCTGCAGTAGCATGTCGGTTCGTCACTACAATAAGATTCTACTCATTCCCAGATTCTCGACAATTTCGTGAGCTCAAGCAGTGCTACGATAGATTTTAAACGCTTGTGCTTCCGTGTTACTTCTTTTTGATTGGACGACTCGTTTCCTGACACGCCCAGCAAGACTATAAACCAGTTACACACGTGTAAAAAGAGACCAAGCGAATCACGTTGGTGTACAACCTAGTACACAGGATAAAGTGCTCGTCGTGTGGTGTACTCGCGAAATTTCCGGGTTCGTGGCCTGTGATGGAAAGTTGATTCTGCACGATAGTCCCAGGCGAAGCGGGCCGTGTTTGCACATTATTTAAATCCCGCAAAACTTTCCAAAACCAAGGTTGACACCACGCAACGTTTTTCTAGCAGTATTCTTTACTCCCGGCTTGCAGGCATCGTTGGTCAAAGGGATCTGTTCTTGGCGGACAACACGCAACCCCACGCGACAAATCCTTCGACACGAAAGCGGAATGACCTGAGAAATGAATTCATCCCACACGTCTGTTTAAGTTTGAGTTTTTTCGTTCTGCAGTGTCAGGAGTTATTTCTGCATAGTCTGTCTGATTATACTGATCTCGTTGTCTTTTTGATAACTACTGTTTTGTTCTTTTTGTAAAGTTTTTTGTTTATAAATAAGTACTCAATTACTTTTACAAAAATTTTTACATCCCATTTTTTATCTGTTGACATTTATGCCATATTGTTTTCAGTATCTTTGTATCTTCATGTCAGATTCTGTGTTTACTTAACCCCAACTGAAGAATCATTCAAAGAATATACCGTAGGTATGTATAAATTGATATTTCGTTGAAAAATTACTGCAGAAAATATGTTATTTCGTAGTTTAGTAAAGTACAAATGAGAATATAANAATTGATATTTCGTTGAAAAATTACTGCAGAAAATATGTTATTTCGTAGTTTAGTAAAGTACAAATGAGAATATAATCTTGGCGCAGCTTTGATGGAGGGAAGGTAGGAAGAGGCAGTGTAGGGGAAGGTGCTTCCGAGCGCCTGCCCCTGGAGGGAGGGAAACCATGTGACTGCTGGCGCTATAATACCAAATTGATAACATCGCTCTCTACTACCGCACTGCGCGGCTTACGTTTTTTTCGACTCGTAATATTCACGCGCGGAGCAATTCTCACCCAACTGCTCACAGCCACTGTCACTACTGAACTGAACAACCCCACCCCTTCGTGCAGCGGCAATGGACTCTCCCGACTCTGCCGACGCGTTTTAAACTTTTTTTTTCATTTGGATTTCACTGTACACCTATATCTGGTATTTTTTTGACTTCGTGACCAACACTGTTATAAACTCACGTGGTTTTATTAGTTAAGACACAAACCAGATTCTCTGACTTCGTTTATTAAACGTACGTAATACTAGTGCATGCATAGTAATAACGGCTACGTCGACACAGCTCTCGTTATTTTTACATTGCACGAACTATTAAAGTTATTGATTCATAATGTAATATTTATAGGTATCATAGGTTTTTAAACATAAGAATTAACTATAATTCAAAGTTTAGCTCATTTGTGTAACCATTTTACCGCGTAGTTCAATTTTGTAATTCTTGATTAAGAGTCTGTCGTCTTGCTTCTAATAACAAATTACGGAGCTGTTGAAATAAACACGCTATATTTTTCATGTATAACATCAACCACAAGATTATGTATATTTAAAGTAGGTATAGAGATTTTTGGCACTAAGAGCACGGCAGTTAAAAATCCAATATTATTATGGCCAGTGTTCATATAATGNCAACCACAAGATTATGTATATTTAAAGTAGGTATAGAGATTTTTGGCACTAAGAGCACGGCAGTTAAAAATCCAATATTATTATGGCCAGTGTTCATATAATGCCTTTCGGGTGAGCTGTTTTTAATAACAGGCATTTCCCACTCGATGGGCGAAGTGCGATCGATAAACCAATTACGCGAAATTAATTGGAAGAACAGAGTCAGTTGATTTTTCCCACCACATACGATGATCGGAAATAGGTGCAATTGAAATACGAGTCACGATTATTTATCAAGCAGGATTTATTCCAGNCACCACATACGATGATCGGAAATAGGTGCAATTGAAATACGAGTCACGATTATTTATCAAGCAGGATTTATTCCAGTAACTGGGGCGTGTGCGAGACTGATTAAAATTGCCTTCGTTGATAGTTGCTGGAATCTGATTTCTCTGAGCCTCAGAGATCACAGAAGTGAACCAGGTTGTATCTCCGCGGTCTCCAAGGGCTTCGTTTTCTCGTTCACAGAGAGTAGCACATGTAGACAGGGCTTAAGGGTAACCTTCTCCCGCCATATTGTATTCTTGGTTTTTCTAACTTTCTTTAAATTTTTTAAAAAAAGACAACCCCGAAACTAGCTATATGCCAACTAACTATTAACCTTACACGGCAGTAGAGGCATAACGACTGGACTACGAACTCGAGTTTTTGTCGCGAAATTGATTTTGCCAAATTTTAGCAGAATTAAAAATCCTGACTTAATTATGAGTTCTTATTTCTCTTATCTTGTCTGTACTGCGATGTAAGGTCAGTAACTAGTTGAGTATATAGGTACTTTCGGAATTTTTTTTTAAATATAATCAAGCTAGAAAAGCAAAGAATCCAAAATGGGCCGNAAAATCGCCAGGGGCGTATCTGGGTTCGTAAGGAATGGAAGTTCTAATTAAAATAAAATAAATAAAGTTCATTACTATATTTATTTACAATGCTATACAATACACACAGCTATTATTTTAAAAACATTAAAATACATATCTCTACTATTATCACTTGTTATTCTCAGTGAGCGCAGTCCAGGCTCAAGAATGTCGACTCGGAGGACCGTCGTGGCTTTTATAGTCTCGTTGTCCCAAACCAGAAGGTTCCCCGCAACCAAGTCTCGCTGAGAGAGGTGAGGGTGATAACCAGAATATTCATATAACAATAACCCCAGACATTCCATCCTCAAGAATGGGAAATTGTACCAGTCCCGATAGGCTTATAGNTCCCAAACCAGAAGGTTCCCCGCAACCAAGTCTCGCTGAGAGAGGTGAGGGTGATAACCAGAATATTCATATAACAATAACCCCAGACATTCCATCCTCAAGAATGGGAAATTGTACCAGTCCCGATAGGCTTATAGCGGCACGCGCGGCGGCACTCTCCGCGAACTCACCAGGTTAAAAGTGAAGCTTTTGACACACTATGCTTCCACGTTAGAGTGAGACGGGGCAAAGGATGCGATGCAGAGTGCCAATGTGTAATAATACCTTATTTTTAAGGGGTTCGCCTACCTGGAGCTATATTCAGCGTTTGAAACCGAGAAGTACGAGAGCGATAAGAGCGACACTGCCACTCACATTTAGTGCTCCATCGCNAGAATGTCGACTCGGAGGACCGTCGTGGCTTTTATAGTCTCGTTGTCCCAAACCAGAAGGTTCCCCGCAACCAAGTCTCGCTGAGAGAGGTGAGGGTGATAACCAGAATATTCATATAACAATAACCCCAGACATTCCATCCTCAAGAATGGGAAATTGTACCAGTCCCGATAGGCTTATAGCGGCACGCGCGGCGGCACTCTCCGCGAACTCACCAGGTTAAAAGTGAAGCTTTTGACACACTATGCTTCCACGTTCGAGTGAGACGGGGCAAAGGATGCGATGCAGAGCGCCAATGTGTAATAATACCTTATTTTTAAGGGGTTCGCCTACCTGGAGCTATATTCAGCGTTTGAAACCGAGAAGTACGAGAGCGATAAGAGCGACACTGCCACTCACATTTAGTGCTCCATCGTCGCTAAACGCACAGCTCTCAAATGGCGTGCAGTGTTCTCGTGCTGCGTGCACCTATTGGACATTCGCTAGTGACCNCCGCTAAACGCACAGCTCTCAAATGGCGTGCAGTGTTCTCGTGCTGCGTGCACCTATTGGACATTCGCTAGTGACCGTAAGTAGTACAATTATGTATGTTTTGACACAGGGTTCAGGGATAGTAGGTAGGAGTTGTCCGCCATATTGGTAGGTGCGGATGGCGGCCATGTTAATAGGTGTCGTTCACAATCTTGGTAGGCGTCACGGCCAGTCTCGATGCCATGTTATCGTCAAAATCACTCGTTGTACCCTCAAAATCGCTTCCGAAAGCAATTATTTTGCCCAAAAATCACTGCTTTCCCCTCAAAAATTTTTTTCCCCATCCACCCAAAATGTCCAAATATTAGTGAAGAAAGGTGCTTGCTCCTCAACGTGGCTGACTGATTCCTCATTGTGGCTGAGGTATCCCGAACATCAGACACAATGAGAAATCAAGGAGCTGATAAAATAACATTATCTAAAATATAAATGTTTTGAATTTAAATTTAAATATGTTTTAATAATTGAAGATTTTAAAGGCTTAAGTATTGAGTGATATATACATATATCACCCGGCTCATCTTTTCATGGCGCATACGATCGTGATATCATATCGATTATGTAACCCCTGTCAGGACCTCCATGTTGGATTTAAGAGGCATGCTTATACCCCTTCACCATTAATCAAAACTCATTACCATCACCCACCTTCCAACTCCCTCTTCCATCACAAAAACCTGTAACCAAAAAATTTGTAAAAATTAGCACACACCTCCCCTCAACACCTCACCAAACAAACACCCAACCTCTCACCACCCTCGTCCCTTTCACCAACCCTAAACTCCCCTAACTAACTTCACCCCCTCACTTTCCCATTGCCAACCTCCCCCTTCACCAATCCTCATCAGTCCTCATACGCCCTTACCACCCTCATCCCCCCTAACCAACCCACCTCTTCTCGTCAACACATCACCTCCTCTCACCCACTCATTAACACCCACCTCACCACCCACCACTCACCCCTTTCTACCCATCACCACCCACCACCCACCCCTCTCGCTCCTCACTCACCCTGTCGCCACCCACACCCATCTCACCATCCTCACCACACTCACCCTCCTTGGTCAACAAAATTCTAAAAATCGAGGATCAGGTAACGTCATAACCACGCTCACCTGCCACCCTGTCATAAAAATCGATCATAGCACATTTCCTCATCCCAATTTTTTTTCTGTGTTATGCATGTCATATATATATACATATATATATATATATATTTATATATATATAATCTTATAACCATATTGTTATTGGTTTATTGCATACTNATAACCACGCTCACCTGCCACCCTGTCATAAAAATCGATCATAGCACATTTCCTCATCCCAATTTTTTTTCTGTGTTATGCATGTCATATATATATACATATATATATATATATATTTATATATATATAATCTTATAACCATATTGTTATTGGTTTATTGCATACTCTCAATCACAATAACCTCAAGAACTATTCCGAATAGGATATTGTGTCTATAAAAACTCATAGTAAATTTATGATTGTTTGCATTTTAAGTACATTTAAAGATAAGCGNCTCTCAATCACAATAACCTCAAGAACTATTCCGAATAGGATATTGTGTCTATAAAAACTCATAGTAAATTTATGATTTTTTTGCATTTTAAGTACATTTAAAGATAAGCAATGTATCATAGAGCTCTTTTTTTTCATTTGGGTGTGTGTCTTAAATCATAGTATGACCCACATTTTCGCACGTAAGGTTGTAAGCATGCGAATATTTATAGGCATGTGTGATAATAATTTGCGATTTCTTAGGGCCATGCTCGTGAAAGTCAGTTTTTAAGCATCATTTCTAGCTCCATGAAAGTATGCATATATAATCCCCACGACCATTTATAGACACAGTAATTAGCTAAATTAAAAATAATATTTGCATCTTAGTGCTTTTTTTTTTATCAAAATCAGTTTATAACAGGGGAGAAAAATTCGGGTAAAAATATTGAAATAATTTTTTGATATCTTCAAATTTATTAAAATGTATAACTACAAAATTATNATAATCCCCACGACCATTTATAGACACAGTAATTAGCTAAATTAAAAATAATATTTGCATCTTAGTGCTTTTTTTTATTAAAATCAGTTTATAACAGGGGAAAAAAATTCGGGTAAAAATATTGAAATAATTTTTTGATATCTTCAAATTTATTAAAATGTATAACTACAAAATTATNAAAAAATTCGGGTAAAAATATTGAAATAATTTTTTGATATCTTCAAATTTATTAAAATGTATAACTACAAAATTATTCATGTTCGTCTGCATCCATATAAACATCACCTTCAGTTCTAATTCGTAAGATACGAAACCAACTATTCTAGTACTCGTGAACTTCGTGCCGCTGCGCAGTATGCTTCAAGGCAAAGTCCTTGCAGCAGAAGCGACACCGATATACCACTGAAAGTTCCATAGATGATACACTAGCGGTCCCAGATGGTTCGGCTGTCGTCACGTCGGAAGGAGCAGGAACCGTGGATATAAATGTCTTCATGGGAAGACACGTTGCTCCTAGTGATGAAGTGCCAGGTTCAACGTTCATACTGGTGGCAGTAGATTTTGGTAGTGGAGCCATATGATCGAAATCACCGTCCATAACTGCCGACGAAGGCCGCAAGAACTCTCTGTTGCAGATCCGGAACCGAGGCATCGATGAGGCCTGCAGTTTAACTTTTCTACTGGCTTCATTGTTGGGAGGAAGTTGAGAAGTGTTGCCTAATATGCGACACCAGCACTGCAAGGAAGGGCCCTAGGATCAGGGAACAAGGTCACCTCCAGAAATACAATGTTGGAGCCCCATTCGAGAGGAAACTCAGTACATATTCTGGGCACCTTGCCTGTCACAGAGAGAGGTAATCGGCCCAAATTGTGGCCCAAATTTACTTTACTAAGTGGCCAGAGGTCATTCCCCTCCCAAACCAAGAANGAGGTAATCGGCCCAAATTGTGGCCCAAATTTACTTTACTAAGTGGCCAGAGGTCATTCCCCTCCCAAACCAAGAATCATTAAATGTGGGCGATACACTTATAGAGCATGTCTTCTCAAGGTTTGGGGTGCCCATAGAACTCCATTCTGATTACGGAAGAAATTGTGGTCTTCCAGTAGGTGACGAAAATTCTGGGGATAAAAGAGACTAGGACTACAGCCTTGACACCCTCAGCAGGATGGTTGAAAGGTTTAACCTCANGAGGTAATCGGCCCAAATTGTGGCCCAAATTTACTTTACTAAGTGGCCAGAGGTCATTCCCCTCCCAAACCAAGAAGCATTAAATGTGGGCGATACACTTATAGAGCATGTCTTCTCAAGGTTTGGGGTTCCCATAGAACTCCATTCTGATTACGGAAGAAATTGAGGTCTTCCAGTAGGTGACAAAAATTCTGGGGATAAAAGAGACTAGGACTACAGCCTTGACACCCTCAGCAGGATGGTTGAAAGGTTTAACCTCACNAAAATTCTGGGGATAAAAGAGACTAGGACTACAGCCTTGACACCCTCAGCAGGATGGTTGAAAGGTTTAACCTCACTCTTGCGCGGGAACTGTTGATCTTTGTGGCTGACAACCAAAAGGACTGGGGTTCAAAGGTGTCATTGTTTCTTCTCTTGCTTAGCGCTCAGCAGTTCACGAGTCCACAACGGTAACACCATCAAGGATGCTGTTTGGAAGAAAGCTACACCTCCCTAGTGAACTGTTGTTTGGTCGACTGACAGAAAAGGAAGTTGCAGCCCCTGATTATGCCAGCGAATTAAGTAACAGACTTGTTGACATTCATGATTTTGCTCGACAGCACCTCAGAATAAATAGCGACAGGATGAAGACGCAGTATAATAGGAGAATGTCGGGCGAGGTATTTCAAGAAGGACAACTGATGTGCCTGTAAAACCCACAGAGGAGAATAGGCTACTGACCGAAGTTACAGAAATGTTGCGAAGGTCCCTAAAGGATTCTAAATAAGATCAGTGATGTGGCACTCTACGATGGTCCGGATGTTGCAGTGTCTGTTCGGGACGAACAGATTTGAGAAGGCGGCAGTGTTACGCGCTNGCACTCTACGATGGTCCGGATGTTGCAGTGTCTGTTCGGGACGAACAGATTTGAGAAGGCGGCAGTGTTACGCGCTGGCTGCTTCGCATCCCGCGCGAGTGAGTAGAAGTGATGGACAGCAGTCAAATGATAGCGAGCGGCCTCTCATAAAGGACACAGATGCACACACTGATAAATTTATCGCAGCTTGCAACTCGCTGACCCAGAGAAGCTCATATTTCTCAATTTATCACTCATGTGTGTCGTCATCACAATTACTTTTCCCAGAATATCTAGGATTGCCGAGAATGTTCTTGACAGTAGTCTGAAATGGTTGTTATGAACGCAGCATCAAGGGAGGGAGCCTGGGAGCCAGAAGCTTGGTTAGGAAATGACACACTTCATGCGTTTGCATTCCGCTTCGGGGGGGGGCCATCTTGGAAGCCAGAGCCAAAATGTGGAAAAATTTGCAAAATACATTTAAAAAAATTTAATTTTCAAAAAATTTATTTTTCAAAATTAATGTTTTTAAAAAAATTGATTCAATATTTCAAAATATTGATTTAATATTTCAAAATATTGATTTAACTTTTCAAAAGTTCCAATTTTTCAAAAGTTCCAAAAAAAATTCTCGCGCATTCCCTCGCGGCCATGTTAGTTCATGAAGGCTCCCTAAGCCGACTCCAAGGGGTCAGCCATGTTGATTGTGGCTCCCGAAGACGATGCCCAGTCGCTATGTAATGCTCTGACATTCAAGGATGCGCCGCCCAAAGGTTACTTCATGCTCTGGCATTCAAGGGGCCACAAAGAAGCAATGGGTAGAGTGCAACTTCACGCTCTTGCATTCACGCACCTATGGCAGCTCCCAACAGAGACGCAGCCAAAAAATAGCTTCGGGACTTCACACTCATGCATTCCATTGGAAGGGAGCCACAGTGAAGCAATGGATAGAGTGCAACTTCATGCTCTTGCATTCACGCTCCCGACGACGACGAATCCCAACAGAGACACCTCCAGGACATAGCTTCGGAGCTTCATGCTCATGCATTCCATTGGAAGGGTGCCGCAGTGATGCGATGGGTTGAGCGCAACTTCACGCTCTCGCATTCATGCACCGACGATGGAGGCCCCCCAACAGAGACGACAGCCAGGACATAGCTGCGGAAGCTATGGGACACCACGCTCTCACATTTCATAGCAAGGGTGCCGTGGTGATGCGATGGGTAGAGCACAACTTCACGCTCTCGCATTTACGCATCGACGATGGAGGCCCCCAGCAGAAGCCAGCCAGGACATAGCTGCGGGAGCTACGGGACACTATGCTCTTGCATTTCATAGCAAGGGTTTCGCGGTGATGCGATGGGTAGAGTGCAACTTCATATATATACATACATACATACATACATATAAGATTTTCTAATGAGCCACAAATATGCAGATTTAAAGAACTGACACTATATTTGGTACNTTTTTAAAAAAATTGATTCAATATTTCAAAATATTGATTTAATATTTCAAAATATTGATTTAACTTTTCAAAAGTTCCAAAAAAAATTCTCGCGCATTCCCTCGCGGCCATGTTAGTTCATGAAGGCTCCCTAAGCCGACTCCAAGGGGTCAGCCATGTTGATTGTGGCTCCCGAAGACGATGCCCAGTCGCTATGTAATGCTCTGACATTCAAGGATGCGCCGCCCAAAGGTTACTTCATGCTCTGGCATTCAAGGGGCCACAAAGAAGCAATGGGTAGAGTGCAACTTCACGCTCTTGCATTCACGCACCTATGGCAGCTCCCAACAGAGACGCAGCCAAAAAATAGCTTCGGGACTTCACACTCATGCATTCCATTGGAAGGGAGCCACAGTGAAGCAATGGATAGAGTGCAACTTCACGCTCTTGCATTCACGCTCCCGACGACGACGAATCCCAACAGAGACACCTCCAGGACATAGCTTCGGAGCTTCATGCTCATGCATTCCATTGGAAGGGTGCCGCAGTGATGCGATGGGTTGAGCGCAACTTCACGCTCTCGCATTCATGCACCGACGATGGAGGCCCCCCAACAGAGACGACAGCCAGGACATAGCTGCGGAAGCTATGGGACATCACGCTCTCACATTTCATAGCAAGGGTGCCGTGGTGATGCGATGGGTAGAGCACAACTTCACGCTCTCGCATTTACGGATCGACGATGGAGGCCCCCAACAGAAGCCAGCCAGGACATAGCTGCGGGAGCTACGGGACACTATGCTCTTGCATTTCATAGCAAGGGTTTCGCAGTGATGCGATGGGTAGAGTGCAACTTCATATATATACATAGATACATACATACATATAAGATTTTCTAATGAGCCACAAATATGCAGATTTAAAGAACTGACACTATATTTGGTACNCATACATACATACATATAAGATTTTCTAATGAGCCACAAATATGCAGATTTAAAGAACTGACACTATATTTGGTACTTAAAATCTATTTGAAGCAAATTAATTTTATTATCCTAATTCATCTGTTCCACACAATTGATTTTCTCTTTTAAATATTTTATTTCCCTGAAAAGCATATGGCCCTGGTTTCTCTGAACCAAAAGTACTACCAATGGTGCATTAACTAATTGAACAGCCTGCACCTCTTAAAATATTTTATTACTTTACATTAACAAGTCACAAACACAAAGCATTTGTTTATAAGTGTTAGTACAATGATCAAAGTAGGAGACACACACTCCCCCTCAATGCGCTCTTGCATTCACAGGGGAGGGGGCAGATGTGTCCTGAGAGAGACACATGCCTCGGGCAACAGGACTTCATGCTCTAGCATTCCATTTAAATGGGTAGAGCACAACTTCATGCTACCACATTCACAGGGGAGGGGCCAGACATGTCCCGAGAGAGACGCCTGCCTCGGGCTACTAGACTTCACGCTCTTGCATACCATAGCAAGGGGGGTGGTNAGGGGCCAGACATGTCCCGAGAGAGACGCCTGCCTCGGGCTACTAGACTTCACGCTCTTGCATACCATAGCAAGGGGGGTGGTGCCACGGTGATGCAATGGGTAGAGCACAAATTCATGCGCTCGCTTTCGCAGGGGAGGGGGCAGCCATGTCCCAAGAGAGACGCCTTAGATGACAAGTTAAATGTCTTGCTCTAGCATCCCATTTCAATGGGTGCTGTGGTGATGCAATGGGTAGAGCTCATGTTAAAACTTTATGCTCATGGTAGGCGGTGCGTTTGCAGCTATGGAGAAGAAAAATTTACGATGTAGGCGATCAAGTTAGCGGTCGAACGATGTGGACAAACGAAACTAGGCAGTTACCTTAATGACACGACCACACTGGAAGCAATAAGTAAGAAGTTAGACATGAACCTCGATGCCATCAGTACGATGTCTCTCACCACGACGAAACAATTTCAGAGACGAATCGCAGCAAGATATTNAGACATGTCCCGAGAGAGACGCCTGCCTCGGGCTACTAGACTTCACGCTCTTGCATACCATAGCAAGGGGGGTGGTTCCACGGTGATGCAATGGGTAGAGCACAACTTCATGCGCTCGCTTTCGCAGGGGAGGGGGCAGCCATGTCCCAAGAGAGACGCCTTAGATGACAAGTTAAATGTCTTGCTCTAGCATCCCATTTCAATGGGTGCTGTGGTGATTCAATGGGTAGAGCTCATGTTAAAACTTTATGCTCATGGTAGGCGGTGCGTTTGCAGCTATGGAGAAGAAAAATTTACGATGTAGGCGATCAAGTTAGCGGTCGAACGATGTGGACGAGCGAAACTAGGCAGTTACCTTAATGACACGACCACACTGGAAGCAATAAGTAAGAAGTTAGACGTGAACCTCGATGCCATCAGTACGATGTCTCTCACCACGACGAAACAATTTCAGAGACGAATCGCAGCAAGATATTGGAAGGGATGACGAATAAACTTAGTACAAATCTGCTCGAAGAATAGTTTACAAGTTAAATGGCACCCACTAGCATTCCATTTCGACGGGGGCCTCGGTAGAGTAGTAGTGGATAGAGCGCACACTTCATGCTCCTTCATGCACAGGGCCGGGGGCAGGCATGTCCCTGAGAGAGAGATGGTCGCCACGCCTCCATTACATATATAGCTGCAGCCAGGCTGTATGATCAGTCAGTACACAAAAAAAGAAGTCATGCAGCATACTTACATGCACGTACGCGCGCACCCACTTCCAAGACACAAGTGGAAGGTCGCATCGAAAAAATACGTGTAAATGTGAAGAGACACGTGCCAAGGCACTCGGAGCCAGTAGGAGGGGGGACTCGTGTACACACCAGACGACTTTTCAAGGACGTCAATGTCTCACATCCCAAGAGGAGCCGAGGTGATGCAATTGATAGAGCGACTTCGCGACAGCTGAGTCATGTCCCAAGAGGAAGATTAAAAAACAAACTCGAATTTGCTTTAAAATAATAATAATAATAATAATAATATTATGTTATAGCCCCCCGTCTCGCAGAGAGAGAGAAAAAACACGTTTACATGGTTTTACCAGCACTCTTCCAGCGCGAGAGCGATGGAAATATATATATATATAGTGCATGCGAAGTCGGGAGGGAAATCTCAGAGTCTTCCCAAATCCTAGTATACTTCAATTGTTTCATACTTACACATGTCGAGCAAACCATCCGTTGTAGATCTTGCTTCCACGGCATCTCACGAGATACTATATGATACGATGCTTTTAAGGTGTATTTATTACGCACAACCCAGCCCCCCGATGTGAGTTTCGGAAATATATATATTTTAAAAAAATATGTAAAGTAGAGAAACAATCATATGTACACACATACAGCAAACTCGTCAGTTGTAGGTCTTGCTTCTACGATGTTTCACGAGATACTATATGATGCAATGCTTAGAAAGGCATTGTTTTATTGGAAATATATATTAACAAATGTGTAAAGTAATATGATTAAAAATTATTATTAGAGTCCCAGGCAAGGGCACACAAGGCATCGACAGCAAGCGGCACACACGTGAGTTGCGAATAAATAAATAAATATATATATATATATAAAATATGTCAAGTAGTAATCACTACCGCAACCAATCTACTTACGCCTAACGCAAATACTACAAGCAGTGGCTGGGAGGGTTAACTGTAGTGTCTTCCCAAATTCGATTATCATTTAATTTCCCTCCTACGAGGCCATATACATCATGCACTTGCATTCCAAGTTAGAGGTTGTCTCAGAGTCTTCCCAACCTTCCTACTATTCATATACACCACGTACTTGCATTCGAAGCCAGGAGAGTTAGTTCATGATCTTCCCAAAATCAATTAACATGTAAGTCATTCCTACAAGATGAAATACTTCACGCTCTTGCATGCNGAATAAATATATATATAAAATATGTCAAGTAGTAATCACTACCGCAACCAATCTACTTACGCCTAATGCAAATACTACAAGCAGTGGCCGGGAGGGTTAACTGTAGTGTCTTCCCAAATTCGATTATCATTTAATTTCCCTCCTACGAGGCTATATACATCATGCACTTGCATTCCAAGTTAGAGGTTGTCTCAGAGTCTTCCCAACCTTCCTACTATTCATATACACCACGTGCTTGCATTCGAAGCCAGGAGAGTTAGCTCATGATCTTCCCAAAATCAATTAACATGTAAGTCATTCCTACAAGATGAAATACTTCACGCTCTTGCATGCTAAGCCGGGAGGGCTATCTCAGAGTATTCCCAAATTAAATTATCTTTTAAGACCGTCCTTCTAGATGATATACACCAGACGCATGCATTCCAAGCCGGGAGAGTTATCTCAGAGTCTCCCCCAACATATGTGCGAGGGCTATCTCAGACCATACACAATGATAAAGCATTAAAGGCAATGCACACTACTATGAAAACAATGTCGGGAACNCCCGCTCTTGCATGCCAAGCCGGGAGGGCTATCTCAGAGTAGTCCCAAATTAAATTATCTTTTAAGACCGTCCTTCTAGATGATATACACCAGACGCATGCATTCCAAGCCGGGAGAGTTATCTCAGAGTCTCCCCCAACATATGTGCGAGGGCTATCTCAGACCATACACAATGATAAAGCATTAAAGGCAATGCACACTACTATGAAAACAATGGCGGGAACAGTCATGTCACTACTGTAACATATCATTTCCATATGGCTACAATGCGAAGAGACATATGAAGCATAAAATGTAAGCTATCGCGGTAATAAAGTGAGAACACTACCGCGCAGAAATGAACCTAACATGCTATGCGAGGCTGTCGTTCACTGAGGAAAGCCGAGACANTCATGTCACTACTGTAAAATATCATTTGCATATGGCTAGAATGAGAAGAGACATATGAAGCATACAATGTAAGCTATCGCGGTAATAAAATGAGAACACCACCGTGCAGAAAAGAACCTAACATGCTATGCGAGGCTGTCGTCCACTGAGGAAAGCCGAGACAAGCAATGCAAATTGACATGTATATAGTATATATAAGCGAACATCACGTAAAATGAAGATCATTCCGTTTGCGAGCGCTGTTATGAAAAGCAGTCTTGTTTACAACAATATGAAGACAGAATCAATGAATGAAGACTCGCCATCGCCAACATCAGCATCAACAGCAAGGCACACTGAAGAGCCACTACACGCATTACGATATCATCGTAACCACTACAATCGTGCACCCTGCTATAATATGAGGACGGAACCAATAGCGGAAGATTTACCATCTACAACCTGGCCAACAGCAAAGGGTCCTGAAGAGACGATGCGAGCGATACGACATCAATGTAACTACTGTGGAAATACTTTTAACACAAGGCATAATTCACGTCGGCATGAAAGTTGCCATTGCTTGTTCAACCCGGCATACAAAACATTCCACTGTGATACCTGTGCTGCTATGTTTGCCCAAAGTGATGGTGTGTATAGACATAACAATACATGCAAAGGTTATGTTGATCGTTCATCAGGAAGCGAGTGCAAGTATTGCGGCAAGAAATTCCGGAAGCGTAGCTGGACCAAACAACATGAAGATAGCAATTGTAACTTTGATACCGTCTACAAGACCTACCCATGCGATAACTGCAGTGCAGTATATTCGAATAAGAGCCAATTGACTGCTCACAGAAGATATTGTTCGTCTGCTAAATCAGTCAACATAAAGGTTTNTAACTACTGTGGAAATACTTTTAACACAAGGTATAATTCACGTCGGCATGAAAGTTGCCATTGCTTGTTCAACCCGGCATAAAAAACATTCCACTGTGATACCTGTGCTGCTATGTTTGCCCAAAGTGATGGTGTGTATAGACATAACAATACATGCAAAGGTTATGTTGATCGTTCATCAGGAAGCGAGTGCAAGTATTGCGGCAAGAAATTCAGGAAGCGTAGCTGGACCAAACAACATGAAGATAGCAACTGTAACTTTGATACCGTCTACAAGACCTACCCATGCGATAACTGCAGTGCAGTATATTCGAATAAGAGCCAATTGACTGCTCACAGAAGATATTGTTCGTCTGCTAAATCAGTCAACATAAAGGTTTCGCTCGAATGAACACTATGTTGAGCATGTATCAAATGTGATTATGTATTTGTATTATGTCAAGTCTGTAAGTAAAGGTAAAAGTATGTAAATTATTTCGGTGTAATTCATTTATGTTAATCCTTGTCAATATTAAGTTCACCTCCACCCCTGAGAAAAACCAGATTTTGACAAAGTAGAAAAAATAATTAACCGTAAAAATATTAATATATTAATATAAACGATCACCATCAGTCCTATAACACAAGGATGACATCTCGAGTCATCGTTAACATGACCAGCTCTTAACATTCAAACATAGAATGAAAAATTTAACGATGTTATACACTACCAGACTATTCTGGACAGTACAACAGACTAGCAAATAACTTCCTTACAAACCAACTGAAACAGTCCAATACATTCAATGTGCAACACTAGCAACAGAACGTGACTTTTGTCATATGCTGTGGAAAATGTGAGACATCTCAGATGGTTGGGTGACGACGCAAGCGCCGCGCAGGTCTTGTCAAGTTAAACGAATAACACTAGCCACTAGAGTGTTATGTAAGGCTCCAAAGGTCACACAGCTCCTGCTAGGCGCACGATAGCCTTCAGCCGGCATGACTGAATTCCGACATGCAGAACACTTACCTATGTGTAGAAACACAGATTAGAACCTAGTACTCTGACTCAGAGGTATCTAACAACCTACTATCATGGAAGAACATTCATGCAGACATGATTCACGAACCTTCTATGAAGAGTGACGGGAAGTCTAGCTGCATAGTGTTGTAAAGACGTTAATGACTCGGTTGAAAGACATATATATATATATATGTAAGCATATACATAAATAAAATTAAGGATGTATAACTTACAACAAACTGAGATATGTTAAAAGCAAAAAAAAAAAAATATGGATGAGTTCCTTAACTAACATGTTAAATTTTATTTAATCTGGTGTAACAGAAAGAATTATCGGTCCCACTAATAAAATAATATGGTCACCGCTGAAAGTCCCACAGGTACATGGAGCACGACGACGAGAACACTGCACGCCAGTTCAGAGCCTTGCGCTTAGCGGCGATTGTGTACTTGATACGCGTGGCAGTGTCACCCTTATCGCTCTCGTGCTTCTCGGCCTAGATGTGGGGAAAAAGTTCCAGGTAGACGGGGCCTTAAATGAGATACATTTAATACTCTCTGTTAAAGCGTTGAATGTGTCGGAAAGGTACAGTCTATCCCTCTTNGGGCCTTAAATGAGATACATTTAATACTCTTTGTTAAAGCGTTGAATGTGTCGGAAAGGTACAGTCTATCCCTCTTGTCAATAATAATACGTTTGTTTTATATATCTACTCGTCACCACGATGTAGACGAAACACTTACCCCAAAATATTATAATCTCCTGGTCATCGTCCACGGTCGCTCTACAGCACAACTGGGAGAGCGCACACGCAGAGCACAGTGGATGGCAGGTGCAGGAGTGATAGTTGAGAAAGCTGCGAGGGCTATACATATCCTTTCCGAAAAACCGAATTGGAATGGTAGAGCATGAGACATGTATCCGGCAGGCTGCTTGGTAAAAGGTTGTTAGAAAGAATATGAGAAANGAATTGGAATGGTAGAGCATGAGACATGTATCCGGCAGGCTGCTTGGTAAAAGGTTGTTAGAAAGAATATGAGAAAACCAAGGTGGAATGACTATTGTACTGAGCAGGATGGTCTTATCTCGCACTATTTAACGTATCATAGAGTATCTCATCACGATATTGACATGAAAGCCGATGGCCATCTTGGATGGTGTCANGAATTGGAATGGTAGAGCATGAGACATGTATCCGGCAGGCTGCTTGGTAAAAGGTTGTTAGAAAGAATATGAGAAAGCCAAGGTGGAATGACTATTTTACTGAGCAGGATGGTCTTATCTAGCACTATTTAACGTATCATAGAGTATCTCATCACGATATTGACATGAAAGCCGATGGCCATCTTGGATGGTGTCATCTATTTTAACATTATTCATTTACCATATCAATGCTAATATTAGGTTCACGTCCATCACCAGGAAAAGCCAATTATCGGATTTTCTTAAAGTCCGAAAGAGAATGAACATTTTTTTACAGTTCCAAGGTACGAACTTGGTCCTCTATCGAAGGTTTCTTGAGCAGACTACCAATTTAATCTGGCGCAACAGAAAGAATTATCGGTCAATCGAGTACTTGTGCCTCTATAAAAGTAGGCTCTCTTAGGCCATTGCAGAAACAAACATCAGGCAATGTTAAAGTGCCGGCACAGAGTNATCAGGCAATGTTAAAGTGCCGGCACAGAGTAGATAAGAACATAGAGACGAAACGGCGTGATGGTTCCTTTGATGTAGACGTACCCATTCGCTGATTGGCTGCGAACAGCTCCGGGAACAGACCTTACTGTATGCTACTATAGGTTCCGACCGTGTGCATACTTCCAACTTAAATGAGATTCACTTAATTCACTCTGTTGAAGCATCTCGTAGAGTATCTCATTACGATATTGACATGAAAGAACACATAACATGTTCAGCCGATGGCCATCTTGGATGGTGTAATTTATTTTAACGTTATTCATTTATCATATCAATGCTAATATTAGGTTCACGTCCATCACTAGGAATATTAGGTTCACATCCATCACTAGGAAAAGCCAATTATCAGATTTTGTCAAAGTCCGAAGAAGAATTAACATTTTTGTACAGCTCCAAGGCACTTACTCAGTTCTCTATTGAAGGTTTCTTGAGAAGACGGCCATTTTGGATGAGGTCATATTATTATTTTAACGTTATTAATTTATTATATTCATGCTTATCGAAGGGTTTTGAGACGATGGCCATCTTGGATGTCGCCATAGTAATATTATTTTAGCATTAGTCATAACCAAGATAATGCTGACGCCTCCCTCCAAGGCACAAACTCAGTTCTCTATCGAAGGTTTCTTAAGACGACAGTCATCTTGGATGAGGTCATAGTATTATTTAAACGTTATTCATTTATTATATCCAGGCTTATCGAAGAGTTCTTGAGACGATGATATTCTTGGATGTCGCCATAGTAATATTGTTTTAGCATTAATCATAACCAAGCTAATGCTGACGCCCCCCTCCAAGACACGAACTCAGCTAATGCTGACGCCTCCCTGCTCACTGGTAAAATAAATTTGACCTTGACCTTTGAGTACCGACATGGTATGCATGGAGGAATAAATTTGACAATGACCTTTAATCACTGACATGGTATTCATGTAGGAAAATAATAATTTTACCTTGCCCCCCAAAAATCAAAAATAAATTATTCCCTGGCGGTCATGTCCAAAAATCACAGGAAATCGATGGTCATTTTGGATTTTGTCATAGTATTTGAACTTGACCTTTGATCACTGGCTTGGTTTTCATGTAGGAAAATAATTTAACCTCGACCTCCAAAAAATCACAGGAAATTGCAAGTAGGTGAATAATTTGACCTTGACCTTTGAGCACTGATGTGATATCTTTTGGGAGCCGCCATCGTCGTCAGTGCGTGACTGCAATAGTGTGAAGTTGTGCTCTACCCATTGCTTCACTGCGGCACCCTTCCAATGGAATGAATGAGTGTGAAGTCCCGAAGATATGTTTTGGCTGCGTCTCTGTTGGGAGCTGCCATAGGTGCGTGAATGCAAGAGCGTGAAGTTGCGCTCCTACCATTGCTTCACTGTGGCACCCTTCCAATGTAATGCATGAGTGTGAAGTTCCGAAGCTATGTCCTGGATGCGTCTCTGTTGGGATTCGTCGTCGTCGGTGCATGCATGCAAGAGCGTGAAGTTGCGCTCTACCCATTGCTTCACTGTGGCCGCCCTTGAATGCCAGAGCATGATGTAACGACTCCGAAGTTATGTCCTGATGTCCTGGCTGCGTCTCTGTTGGGAGTCGTCATCGTCGGTGCGTGAATGCAAGAGCATGAAGTTGTGCTCTACCCATTGCTTCACTGCAGTCCCTTGAATGTCAGAGCATGAAGTCCCGCCCCGAAGCTATGTCCTGACTGCGTCTCTGTTGGGAGTCGTCATCGTCGGTGCATGAATGCGAGAGCGTGAAGTTGCGCTCTACCCATTGTTTCACCTCGGCCCCTTGAGTGCCAGAGCGTGGCATAACGACTCCGAAGCTATGTCCTGATGTCCTGGCTGCGTCTCTGGTGGGAGGTGTCATCGTCGGTGCCTGAATGCAAGAGCGTGAAGTTGCACTCTACCCATTGCTTCACTGCGGCCCCTTGAATGCCAGAGCATGGCGTAACCATTGGGCGGCGCACCCTTGAATGTCAGAGCATGACATAGCGACTGGGCGTTGTCTTCGGGACCCACAACCACATGTTTGACCCCTTGGCGTCGGCTTAGGGAGCCTCCATGATCTAACATGGCCGCCAGGGAATGTGCTAGAAAAAATATTTTTTTTTTAACTTTTGAAAAATTGGAACTTTTAAAAAGTTAAATCAATATTTTAAAATATTAAATCAATATTTTGAAATATTGAATCAAACTTTTGAAACCCTAAATTTTGAAAAATAAATTTTTTGAAAATAAATTTTGTGAAAAAATAATGTTTTGAAAATTAATTTTTTAATATATTTTTGCACATTTTGGCACTGGCTGCCAATATGGCCACCTTCGAATGACACTGGCTGCCAATATGGCCACCCCCGAAGCGAAATGCAATTGCATGCAGTTTGTCATTTCCTTACCAAGCTTCTGGCTCCCGGGCTCCCTGCCATGACGCTGCGTTCGAAACAACCATTTCAGACTACTCTTGATGGCACCTACCTCAAGTATAAATACCACTTGCGGGCCTCTGAGGGGAAGTGATTAAGAGCCGAAAGTATGGCATCTCGTGCGACCTTAAGCGACAGTTGGGCGATTACGGAGCGGCTAGGGACTACCGCAGCGATCTGGGAGAGAGAATCGGTGAGTTTGTGTGCAGTGAAGAGCGGGACTGATATGCGGGACTGTGGACTGGATGCGTGAGTGAAAAGACGTTCGGGACGACGGAAATAGACAGTTTTAACTAAACGTATGGAAATAATTTGAGCAGTTTACGGGGACACTAGCAAGAGTAATAACTGTAATAAAAACTTTAATTTAAAAGTATTTAGTAATTAAATATTGCGCTCAATGAGTATAGTAAGAGTTAATAGGTCACTTAGACTGGTAAATAACAGATGTTTGACTCTTTGTAGCATTTAGAATAAATATAATTATTAAATTCCGTTATTTTGATTTTATTAAATTTCCATTCATCACGAACTTAGATACGCCCCTCAGGCGTCCCCTGTAGCATTATAAAAATTGCAAATCCCACAGCTCATTGCTTGCTTGGCTTAATTGAAACATTTCTAATTCGCAACACCTGAAACCATACATTAAAATGGGTCTGAAAGTGTTATTAGCCACACTCCAAATCTCTTATTCCATCGCAAATATAGCGAAAAAAATTTGGTTTTCGAAAGCCGCCGATACGGAATTACATACATGTTCAGGCGGATGTANAAGCCGCCGATACGGAATTACATACATGTTCAGGCGGATGTACCAGGACGTAACGTGTAAACAAAATCACTAAGGATATTGTACTTAAGCTGTTACAAAAACAATTTGCAAAACTTTTCAGGTATATGTTTGAGAAAGAAAGATAATTCTGACGTGTCAAATGCCTCATTCTTAGGTACATATGTTTGTAAAATGTCGAAGTCGATTTCTCCAGTTAAATAGATTTATCGTCCTTAAAACAGGAATGTAGTAATGCGTATTATTTTCTATCTACCTCCCCCACCCCCATATAATGAACTGCGTATTGCCAACAGTGTCAATCGTTCCTAAGAAAAATTACTAAGAAGCAAGCAAAACCCTTACCTATTTCTTAGGTTTTTTCCAGACTTTGTGACAATGAATAAACTATCTGTGTAAAGTTTACGAGACCGTAGAAATACGTTTCTGGTTTATTTCACCATCGCACCTTGTACAATTCACAACAGTTTTGTGAGCGATTAATCTTTGCCTAAAAAATAAAACTGGGTCATAGATTATAACGCTTTACAAAAATTATATATATTAGGTGTTCAGTTAGTTTAAATATAATCATATTACTTAGTTTTTTTATTTCTTAAAAAAACAAGCTTTAACCTCTTGAACCACTATGTAAACTTTTCTAAACCTTTTGTTACGCCTAGGATTTATAATATTTTGGCAGCGTTAACAGTACCCGCATGCCGTTATCACACAGGCTAGACAAAACGTGCGCAAACAGACTTTGTAGTGCCAATCATTTTGTTCTAATAACCTCGTTGCGCATACGCTATCGTTAGCTGTATCAAATACGATGATAGCCTAATCAGACACCTCTTTCACATAATTAATAGGTAACAAAAAATGTTTCGCGTACATTTTGTGATACGATAGAGAATTATAACACATAAACATTTCTGTCACGTACATATCTTAGCCTTTTTTTNCGCGTACATTTTGTGATACGATAGAGAATTATAACACATAAACATTTCTGTCACGTACATATCTTAGCCTTTTTTTCTGATTATTTAACGCTTTTGACTTTAAATAACTTTTCCCTATTTTGCCAGACGTTTTTCTGCAGTACANTTTTTCTGATTATTTAACGCTTTTGACTTTAAATAACTTTTCCCTATTTTGCCAGACGTTTTTCTGCAGTACACCAACAATAATAATGTTTTTTTTTATCGTTTCTCTCAGCCTCTCAGGTAGACAGTGATGACATTTGTGTTTGAGGTCAGTAATTTTTTGTGAAAATATTTCGCGACTATATTTTCTTTAAACTCTACAACTTAATTTAACATTTATGGCTGACTTCTTTCTCCTTGCGTAGTAATTGTGCTTACTCCAGTCGACATTCTTTCTTGCAGTAACCATGTCCTGAGTGGTTCAGGTGGATAGGCATATAAGTGGTTCTTCATGTCCTCATCAGCTTAAGAAGAAGAGAAAACTTACTTGTGTCCAAACAACCTACAGCTTCTTGAAAACCACCCTGCTCTCAAATTATTTCGCGAAAATTCACTTCCTCTACGTATGCCTGATCGTAGATTTACACAGTACAACATGGTGAATATTTTATCGCAGTTCAAAAGCTCGTTGCAGAGAGTTTTGTGGAGAATTCCGAATTATGTATGAGGCAAACATAAGAAAGCGCTTATGTCCCACGCATCTCCATTATAGAATAGAGAAATACACAGAAACGAAATGGCGTGACGGTTTTATTTAATGCGGACGCACCTATTCTCTGATTGGTTGCACGAGGCTCTGGGAACGGGCTTTGTGTCTGATTGGTTACTGCATGCAGCGAAACGTTTCCTTTTGGCTGGGCTGCCGGATGACGAGTAGATTACCTGTCGCTGATTAGCGTAAGGCGTTCCAACATTTTGTTGAACAGAGACACCATTTTGCTGGCGTATGCGACCTCCTCTTTCCCTCTAGGGAGCGCGTTGTTATCTCCGGTAACGGATGAAGATAAGGCAGAGTTAAAAACGGGTCACAGAACAATAATACGTGTCACGATAATGCCATCAGGATTGACGCCACCCCCGACCCTGGAAGCTTGAATGAGTTGGGTAGTCGTTGCGCAAATTTTCTGACCTTTGCCCACCTCGGCGCAACGCGAAGTGCGAAGAACCTTCTGAACCAGGTCAGTTCAACTATATAAACCATGGCGTGTCTCTGTGTCGGCAGTCTGAAGTCGTGTAAGGCAGTTAGAACCAGCTGTGTGGTGCCATCGAAGTGATGAGCGACGACGTAGTGGCCAGCTAGGGAGTGTAGAGTGAGACTAACTGACTGCACTAAGGGAAAGTGGGACTTGTTGCGTGAGTGGAAGACATTTGGAATGATGTTATTGTTTTTCGGTGTACGTTTTGAGCATGCAGTCTATGTGTAACTAATAAGGGAGGATTAAGTAACTGTAGTTAGTACAGAGGCAGTGATATGGAACTTAACCATAATTGAGTGAGTGAAGAGATTTGGGCGGCTCTAACAGCGAGATTTTGAGAGCCGATGAGGATGAAGTGAGGTGAGTATGGAGTAGCGCCGGAATAAAAGGGCGGGGGAAACGTGAGATCCCTGAGAAAACCCATCCACCAGCGGTATCGTCCGGCATGATTTCCACTTGCGAAAATCTGGGGTGAGCCGACCGGGGATTGAACTCGAACCTGGTTGGTGGGAGGCGAGCAGTCTAACCGCTCAGCCACCGTGGCCCCTTAACCATAATTGAGATTGGCATTAAATACAGCATTGCGCTCACTGATAGGAATATTAAGTGACGGTCTAATAGTTGTAAATAATAGCCGTGGGTATTTTTATAACTTTGTAAATAAATAAACTAAATTAAGTTTTTTT
>NQII01005822.1:62259-145072 GCA_002778355.1 Clitarchus hookeri | reverse complement strand
AGCGTCGCTCTAAAATTCCTAAACCGTCACACGACAATACTTTTTACCAATCTCCAATCATCTGTAGAAAATTGATTACAAGTTACTAGTAAACTTCTAGTACTAATACTGTTATGAAACAAAACACTTGTAATTTTTAAGACTAGACTTGTAAATCCTAATGTATGGAGTAATATCTAGAAGTTCAAAGGGAAATATATACTCTGCAACACTATATTTCTAATTAGTTGAAATTACAAATAAATTCACTTGTAATTATTAGTCCATACTTTTTATGGAACAGGACCATGGTGGTGTAGTTCACATAATGATTGCAGGAGGTTAACATTACAGCACACATCACCAACAAGATCACAGCCATTTAAACCAAGTCAATTCTGAAATGATGTTACAGCAAAAAAAAAATTTTTTTAAACATAAATTTAACATTGAAAATACACTGGCAATTTTTTGAAGGTGGCTGGTACATTGTGGTTCAAATTAATTTTCAGGGGCTGCACTCCACAAACAAACTTAAAGGGTGCCTGCACACTAGGCGAAAAGGCATCTGACCTACGGCCACCACAACCAGAAAACACAGCAACGTGTCGAAGCGACCAGGATGCGACAGCCTTTGTCATCTGCACACCGCTAGGGGTCCCAACAGGTGTCTCAAACAGCTGGTTGCGGTGACCAAGTGCACACTGTCCAATACGTTGTAGGCTTTCTCGGTGGCTGTGGTAACTTGGTAGCCGAATGTCCAGGCACCCTAAGTGGTGCAAGTGTGGATACTCACGTGAGGGAGACGGTGGGGAAAATGTTACAGATGGCATGAGCAAGCGCTGTCACCATCGCATCCACTTCTTGACTGCCTGAGTCCTCCGGCGTGAGGAAGGAGTACAGCTTGTCCCCAACTGTCAGGACCAGCTGCAAGTCAGTCCACGCCACTGTCCATTACTTCTCACCCATGCACATGTACAAACATGCGAACAAAGTGTTTGCACGAGTTAAACCTATATTCCTGACGTTTGGTGGTCTAATTAAGCAAATTATGCTAATGCAATTAGTTTAACTATTGCAAATTCATTTTGCTATCTCATAATTAGGTAAATTTCCAATACTATTACAGAAACAGTACACACATATGCATGCACCCATACATACACTATGCATGTGCACTCACATACACTAAGTATACATGTTATGTTCCTCAATTTCTAGCTTTTTCAGTCTTAATNTACACTATGCATGTGCACTCACATACACTAAGTATACATGTTATGTTCCTCAATTTCTAGCTTTTTCAGTCTTAATTTCATTTCACAATGTCTTAAAATTCCCCATAAAATCCAGAAGTCAATTGGATTTTGTAGTATATTGCATGTAGAGACTAAAAAAATTGGGACAAGAAAAGAAAAACTACACACCATATGAACAACCAATAGACCAATTATACCAAATTTCAGTGTTTTTTCAGCACTCGAATTTTGAAGCATTCAAATGCTTGGCATTCTGATCTGGGCTGTCTGCTAGCTCTTTAGGTTAGCATGGTATATGTCTGATGGACAAGTACTCTGGAGTGTGTGAGCAAGTTACAGTGTCCATCAAAATTAGCAAGTCCATACATGGAGAAGGAAGACAGCTATATTCAGTCAGCATAGTTGGCTGAGTGAACAAAATTCTATAAACAACAAAAATGTTTGTTATTTGAGAGGATAAACTGCATTCCTTCCAGAGCTATACTTTATTCCGCAAAGTGTATATAAACTTTAGGAACAAGGGTTGCTCATAATACCTAGGGGTCAGTAAGTAATCTTCAACCCTCTTGGCCACATGGCCGGCCTTCTGTCTTCTAAATGACATTGTATTTACCCTTTTTTCCATTTGTTTAGTCAATTAAAATTACTTGCTTTAAAACATTATTTTTCTTTATCATTATCTTTCAACTGCCAAGAGAATTACAAAAATTGATTACTTATATTAATTATTTACCAAAAATTAAACTGTTAAATATAAGGTTAATATTTATATTAAAATATTTATCAAATGACAATAAAATAAAATTGAGGTTAAGAATGCAGTGGGAGGTTCACAAAGGGCTGTGATTATTAGCTCGTGATATTTTTTTATCCTAAACATATACTCCTGTGGGTACTTATAATGCTGTATTTAAAATAAAATAAAATTATATTTTAAAATATTAAAGTTTCCACAGAGAGTGGCATGGAGGGCTGTCGCAAGGGAGACCCACCCCCTCCCACCTGATTTAGAGGTCAGAACACCTGAACTAGCTCAACAGTAACTAACATCTGGAAGCAAGTCCTAGTTTTTACCACAGCAGGGACAGGACTAGTGGTGAGATCAGGGGAGAAAGTGAGTACATTGGATCCACCTGTATATACGGTACATACTGGTTATTAAAGGAAATTTATTATCCGTGAGAATGATATACAAAGCTGTCTCCCTCATAAGAGGTTGTAGTTGGAGTCAAGCTCACTAATCAGTAGCGTTTGCTTAAGCTCAAATAGTGGTGCTGGTTCTTATTCTTAGGAGATCAAAAAAAAAAGATCACAGCCAAACGGTTTTCTCTAATAATCACGTCCCACACCATTTTGCACACTGGGTGAGAATGACAATGACCTGGATAAGGCTGGGTTGCAATAAAACACATTGTACCAGACCACGCCCCTGTAAGCAAGGGAGCACACGTCGCCAAGCAAGTCAGTTGCCAGAATCTATCAGGCCCAGGTTTGCCTGCACTGCCTGCAATCCTTGCACCAAGATAAATGAAACATCAGGAGTTAGTAGTGGAAATGAGCAGATACATGAGAAGACAGATAAGTAATTCCTACCAGAGGAAAGATTGCGACTTTCAAGTCTGGGTGCAAGGTATCATACCCTAGCCCTCTGTATGTATGGCCTTGGAATTTTCAGCCAAGANATTGCGACTTTCAAGTCTGGGTGCAAGGTATCATACCCTAGCCCTCTGTATGTATGGCCTTGGAATTTTCAGCCAAGACCCCTTGGAAGTTTATGAAGAGAGGTGAAAGAAGCAGAGCTCAACTCTACTTGTTCTGAAGGGGGACAGGGGGGGGACAATTGACAACACTACAATTAGTAGAGAATAAGTAACTAAAGGTGTGTGCGGTCTCCTCTAACTGCTATTCCAGCAGCTAACTGCCATGGACACTTGTTCATATGGGCACCAACTGTCACAAATACTGATGGGTGCCCTGCAAAACAGAGCTGATAATGATCAATAACCATCCCGGCCGGCAATATCACAACCACCACCAACCCATCAACTACGTAGCAGTAACAGGTCAATGCAATCTACTGTCTCCAAAGGCCCCAGCACTGGTAGTCACCTCAAAGTCTTCCAAAAATTCCAAAAACCTGCTCCTTACATTGGTTATTGCTGTCTATAAAATCATTTTGTGAGTGGTTTCCTGCTCTGTCTTAGCAGAAGACTTCTAAATTCAGTAGCTCACTTAGCACATGCACATCAAGTGCATGAGAGGTTCCAAACTTCTTGAAACCGGTTTGCAACGTAATGACGGGGTGGAACTCTTACCTCATTTTTAACTGTTCTCCCTGGATACCATGATATGAACCCTTGGAGTCAACAGGGAAACTTCCAGGCAGTCCTCAAGCATGACTTTGCTAAAAGGGGTATCTGCCTTCCACACTGAGCTTGAATCATGGGAAATCAAGATGGTTTTCCACTGGTAGCAAGCTGGTAAACTCCTTTGCAGTCAGGCGATTTGGCACAACGCTCTGGTTTCACTAGTAAAGAAACACTTCAGCATGATAATGGATGATACAGGCTAGGCAGTGTGTCTGCCATCCAGGCTACTCTACTTAGCGCTGTTGTGTCTGGAGGGCATCTGCATTTTGTCTTTTTTTTCTATTGGAAAACCCACAAGTATCTTGAAAAGAGAGAAGCACGGGCCTAACAGTGATTGGTATGTTCCCATAGCCTCAGTCAAGAGAGTAGGACTAATAGTGGTTTAAATACTCACCTGATAGTTGGGACATGTGCTTCAAGTATCTACAGCATTACTCAAAAGTACACATACCTATGGCTTTGTGCAAGGAGTTAAGGTGTATTCCACAAATTCGCAATGGCAGCCTGGCACGAGATAGCGTTGGGTGGATGCTACTTACGACAGTATTTAGCTGACCTACAGGCAGCTGATTAGGACGTGTTGCTTGTCTGCCCCTGAACCTGCAGGATGCAAGGATTAACCCAATGCAACCCTGAACTGCCTTGGGCACGCAGCTGGCCTTGGAGATGGGTGGCCTCCCGGTCGCCCAGCAATGTGCTCCCAAACAGTTGGGTAAGAGCAAGCCAGGGGTCACTATGAACATAGTTGTTGACCTGATAAGGTGACAACACCCACCTCTGCCCAGTTATCTCATTTCAACATGAATAAATTTAATCAAGCGTAGGTAAAACTGCAAGGGCATCTGTGTTCTTCCTTTAAAAAAATGTCTGAACAAATAGAATTTTCAACCAGACTTCACAATAGTCAGTTGAGTTGTTCCTCGAATATGACAAGCCTGGACACGAGAATTTTCTGTTGAAGTATCATTCAAATGGCAGATGGTAGATGCTATTATTTACAAAATTTTATGCACACAGTACATAAATCAGCACACCAAGATTGAATTAAATCAGCTGAACAGTACTGTACCAAAAATGGCAAACAGAATAAGAGTAACGTCACTTTAAAACTAAGTGACTATTTTATAAACATTTTAGGTAGCATTTCATAGTATCATCGTTTGTTTGCAAAATGTAATGTGAAATGGTTGAGATATTATTAAGATATGACATTTATGTTTAAATGCCAGAAAATATCTTTAAGTATGGCACTTTATACGTGTTATTAACTAAAGCATTTATTGCAAACCATAAAAACTATCAACCTGTTAAGTGAAGTTCCAATTGGTTAGTTTATTTGTTTCGTAGATATAATATGTAACACAAATTATAATAAGGCGAACATTTAGAATATAAGATAACTTATGAATTTAAAAATGCTTACTCCATGCTGTCTGTATTGGTACTACTACAATGTAAATTTTTCAGATCAGTTTCAGCAAGTTATAAAATACATTTAAAAACTATGTATTCAAGGTGGTGCCATTTTACAATTTAATAGTGACCTTAGTACTGCCAGCATATAGAGTTTGGCTCTAAATGGTTGTGTTGTTGGTAGTAAAATAGAACCTCAATTTTACATTCCCCTCAATTACATTTTCCCCTTAAATACACCAATTTATTAACATCTCACCATTTTTCCTATTTTCACAATGTATTACATTCCTGCTATTTACACTGCAATTCAATATGGTTTCCCTTGAATTACACTTATTTTAAATTAATATGGTTAACAAAATTTGGAAATTCATACATTGTAGTCTTGTTTATTAAAAACATTAATGCAGATATTGAGAGTGCAATAATATGCATACAACAAAAATTATTTATCAGAAGATCTGCAGCAGGATTATAGACTACAGGATAACATAAATTGAGATAAATATATTATTCTGTGATTTGGATCTAAATAAAACTTAAAATTCCAATGGGAAAGTCCAAGAATAAAAAGGTTGGTTACCAGTTACTGTCAGACACAGTAAAGAAAAAAAATACTGTTCTTCAAGTTAGTGAAATACTTCACTACAAAAACTGACCCAAATAAAAAACAATAATTGAAACTTAATTTAGTATAAGTTAGAATGTTTCCCTTCGTTTACACTGCCCCCCCCCCCCTTTTAATCCTTTTTAAATTTGTCTCCAGAAAAGTGTAAAATAGGGGTTTTACTGTAGTACATTTTAACCCAAGATATTTATATGGCTGCCAATTTGAAAATAAGTGCTGATGTATTAAAGTTGAAATAGATTCAGTAGCCCCAGAGATATTATGTTAAAAGCTTTACTATTTTCAAGATGTGCTACCCTCCACAATGGCAAATGAATAAGGACATGGGGTTAATGAATTGCTGGTGGAGAACTGTCAACACACAAATTTTGGTTCAGATTAGTCAACTGGTTCCTTAGATTTGCCACAGCACCGACAACAATTTTAAATGACCACTTATGTCCGCGTGTTATACTTCTTTGGCGTGACTAAAATAAAATTTTGGCGCATAACCTCAAATACTTGAAAATACTTTCAGAATTTTATTATACAACGATATGCGCATAACCTCAAATGCTGGTTGCTAAGTAACAGCATGTATTATCTGCTTGATTGCAATGTTCGCTGTCGAATTTTGTTACACTGTGCACGCAACTTCCGTTGCGCAAGTTCAATGTAACGTATCATAAGCAGAGCAAGTTTGGTGTGGGTTCAAAAGTTTTTAGTACACACGCATACGTGCACGTGCATGCGATACATGCTCAGGAAACTAAGCTCATGTCTTTCCTTCCCTTGGAAAGTACGCTACAAATATTTTATAGCCCAATTTATAGCCAAAAACAATTGCCATTATAGGCTGTTTACGGTAAGTTGAGCACTTTTGAGGCCCTAGTTAATTTTTCCTTTCAGCCATTTCTTATCCTTTTAACCACCTTTTTTTAAATAAATACTGCCATGTAAGTAATGAACACAGTGTGTATATTCCACCGCACTCGGAAGTTTACGTCCAAGGCTAAAATAAAATATATTTATTGACTATTATTCCAAATGAGCTGACTTTCAAAAGTGCTCACTTTGGTGACCTTTTCTAACGGAGTGCAGGTTTAACTTCCAGTGTAAATTCCTGACCATTCATTTACATTTATGATACAAATAAAAGCCCTCTAACAATTAATACTTATACATTTAAAGACAATATCCACAAAAATGTATAAATGAACAGTTAAAACTTAAGTTCATAGTTGTCATTTCTAAATATATTTATGGACAGTTGTAAAGTATTTACGTGAGTGCATATATGCTTTAAAAAGTTCTGTTTTGCAAACCTGATTAGGTTTCTTGCTCTCAATCGCTTGAATTTCCAAGTAATGGAAGTGGGAGTCAATCTGGAAAAAAAAAAAGTATTCAACATCATTTTTAATCCTTTGAAAAAAAAATNAAACTTAAGTTCATAGTTGTCATTTCTAAATATATTTATGGACAGTTGTAAAGTATTTACGTGAGTGCATATATGCTTTAAAAAGTTCTGTTTTGCAAACCTGATTAGGTTTCTTGCTCTCAATCGCTTGAATTTCCAAGTAATGGAAGTGGGAGTCAATCTGGAAAAAAAAAGTATTCAACATCATTTTTAACCCTTTGAAAAAAAATAACTACAGTATGAAGCCGTGATCTGAAATGTTAAGCCACTATTACATCCATATGTTTTGATTGTTTGTGTTAAAAAACCTCATTATGGTACTTACATTTTCCCAAGGATTGTTTGGAATATCAGTGAACTATTCCACAGCACTTTACCAAAGACGTAAGTATAATTAGCTTGAAAACACTACATTTACTAGCCAACCCCATTTTATATTACATAATACAAATTTCCAGTTATTTCATACGACAACAAATGACTGACATTTCACTTACAAGTTAATGTAACATGCATGCCTACTACTAATGTTGAATATTGAAAATTACAAATTTATAAATGAACAAATAATACAATTCCTAATAATGTTCTCCCACTAAGCTCATCAACTCACAAAAAGCCAGAAAACTGCATAATAAATTGTGTAACTGTGTTTGGCATACCATAAAAACAAAATGTTATGAGAGGCAAGTACCAATGCAAAAAATTTACACAAAACACAGAACAGTACTTTGTAACTACGCAGATCCTCTCATTGTATTCTAATTAATAATACAAAATGAACACGTACATAAATAAGCTCTTCTGCAAAATTAGTGAACCAGCATGTTTAAGGCGAAAGAAATGTTGTACTCCCGTAGAAGATAGCAGTGCACTATAATGATCAGTATATAAATACCTACCTAATATGCTACAAATTTTGTAGATTGCAAAGAGATAGTGCAACAGAAGTCAAACTCACCATGTAGAAAATGGAGTGCAATGTTACAGACAGATATAAAGAAGTAATTGCATTCGGACATGCCAAACACCATAGCGCGAATGAAGTGGCAGAAAATTAGTGTATACAGTCAAATGAGTATACCAAAAATTGTAAAAAAATTCCAGCTTACAAGAAATTCTCATAACAATTGTGGTCAAAAGATCNGGAGTGCAATGTTACAGACAGATATAAAGAAGTAATTGCATTCGGACATGCCAAACACCATAGCGCGAATGAAGTGGTAGAAAATTAGTGTATACAGTCAAATGAGTATACCAAAAATTGTAAAAAAATTCCAGCTTACAAGAAATTCTCATAACAATTGTGGTCAAAAGATCTAACTAACAGAGGCCATCAGTGTGCGAAAAAAATAGTTTCACTTCAAGGCAAGAATTACCACAAGAAGTCAACACAGGTACTTCACCAGTGTCCGAAAGAACACACTACACAGAACTGCATGCAACAAACACACACGAAGCCTTCACTTACTTCAGCTCACAACGTAACCCATTCACAATGGGCAGAGAGATAACATCAAACTGTTTATCGCTAAAAAATTTGTCATTTAATCAGATTTAGTTTCCGTTCGTGGAGGAATAATGATCAGGACACAGTTAATCATTGACTGAAGCCTTCAATAAAGTTGCATGAAAGATGTGGTTCGAGCTGGAGCCGATTCATTGATGTCCTAGGGGTGTTTTGATTAGTATATGAAAATGAGACCTTTGGTTGACAGGACAGGAAAGTTGAACAATAGCTACACTAAGCTGCATGTCAACCAGGTTTTGCCTGGAACGTAAAGTATTGGAAAAAGAAGCTACATTTCTGAATGTTTACTGCTAACCAAGAATCCAGGTAACCAGCTGGACACAGTGTCTACTGCAAACCAACCCACACTGACAAGATACCTCAATGTTAATTTCAGTCCTCCTCCTGCTCAAAAATTATCAGTCTTCTCTTTCTCCACTTCGTTCAACCAAGCAAAAACAATCTGTGAAAACTCCAAACTTTGTCAGCCCTACAATCCAATGGATAAACAGTAAGTCATTAACAAATGTCCAACAACATTAGAAAGAAAAACTAAAAACTTTAGCTATTCTTCCATTAATTCACTAAATATCTAACTGTAAATGCAGAATATTGCAGAAACACTAAGCCTTTACAGAAACTAGGAACCTTTTGTCAAAGACAAATCCCCAACCTAACACTTGGCAGGGGTCTACAAAGTACCATGTTGTTCTGGTTTGGCATATTGTAGAGAATGAGTTAGTGGACCTTGAAATTATCAATATTAGTTGCAGCCAGTTAAAGAATTTTCATTATTTTTTCGGGCACGTGGACTGCTGCAAGACAGGGCATATTGCAATCGCCGTAGTTTCGCTGGTCCCGGACAGGCAGTTTTTGGTAGGGCAATGTTGTCACATTTTAGGTCACTGCACTGTCGTGTTATGTCCCCGTTTCAGTGACCAGTTCGGTGCTATAGAATGTTTGGAATCAAGAGCAGTGATTTTCTATTGGCTAGCTGGCCTAGTGGTATGCTGGCGGTGCCACTCGTGGGTAGCCTTAATTTCTCGGTATCTGGATTCCACCAAAATCATGCATTCCTCACGGAAATTTCTGGTAGGTTGAGCAGTTCAAACACCCAGCAATGAGTATGTTTCATAAGGCGTTTGTGTCTTGAGCTGGGGGCCTTCATCACTGGTGATCGGTGGACTGTCACCACCAACATCAGATGAAAATGATTGAAATGGGACCCCAGGGTGCAGCATCAGAATTAAAACGTAAGTGAGCCTCAACTATTTATTCTGTAATTGAAGGAAAGGCACTTTAACAAATGCCTGGGAGTAACTAAATTTAAAAATGATTACCTTCGGATTGTAATAATAACATTCAAATACATACTTTTTTTTTTCTCATGTTAGTTGCTAGATTTTATAATGATTATAAAATTTTTTCTAAGACTCGTTAACTAATTTTAAAATAAAATTTGTTAAAATGAGACTTTGTCAGAATGTTCTATATTCTAAAATTCACAAAATCAAAATCCTCTTGCATTGCTCTACCATTTAGTTAATCTCTGGCATAACAATATGTAGGACACACTGGCAAAAGGATAATTACAAGGATCAAGGAGTATATTCACGAGCACAAACAGGAAAACCACAGATCAGCACTAGCACAACATTCATCCACTACAAAACCTGAGTACAATTCAGTATGTTTGAAAACACAGCCAACATCGCAGTGCAAGAAGACTACACTACGTAAGCCCACTAGGGTCATCACAAAGTTAGGCATGGAGGTGAGGTGGTGTCGACTGGGTACTCCACCCAACCTGTCCCAAACTGGGACACCAAGTTACACCTCACACACTCCAGACAATCAGGAGAGGTTGACAGTGATTGGCTGCCTTGGGAGCCAATAAGAAGATTCCTCTTCTCTCATTGGCCACTTTGAGAGTCAATTAAAGGCAAGACCCTCTACCAGATAAATGCCTCCTCCAGTTTCTGGCTTCCAGCACAGTTGCCGACGAAGAGTCATTATAGGAGGATGTCTAGCACCATCACGGTCTGGAACTAAACTTTGTGCAGAACCCCCTGAGGTGCAGAATCCCTCTGGCCAGGACCGACCCTGGCTAACTTAGCCCCGTGGAATATGGTCAGCAGGTGTTGCTCTAGCCAAATATTTGCAGGCTTTCCACTTTTGCTGTGCTTTTCCAACAAGCACAATGACTGGCGTACTCGCATACAAAATGGAAGCAGAATCTACTTCCATGAAAATACGACGATAAAAAGACGGGTCTGACTGGGACACAGAAGTTTGTAAACACACAATCCCGCAACACCACACTCATCGACAGAAGCTACAAGTAGTGACAAGGCAAAAAAAAGGCTGGCAAGCATAAGCACCATAACACACACTGTGATTACAACTTCAAACAAGTTTGCAAATTCGCTCTTTGAGAGCAGCACATACAACACACAATGCAAAACAACACTGTGGTACAAGAGTGTGCCTATATTACTAAATTCACTCGCCAGCTCGAATCGGTCGTGCAGTCATTTGAGCAGCAACATATCGCTTTCATTAACACACTGATGTGGTGAAAGGAGCTGCGGCTCACTTTTTCGAGTAGGGATGGCTATTAAATGGTCAAAGGTAGAGCAAATTCCCATCTACCCATGCACACCCAGATAAAAGAAATATAAAGGCTGTGATCGAAGGCTAGATCAGTACACTGCAAAAGATGACATCGTAGAGGAGATACAAGCAGGAATACACGTGGTTGATATACAGCAATTCAATGCCAGACACACCAAGATGGCTTAATATCCTATTGTGGCATCAGAACCTTTTAAGTAGTCGTGCAGCCAACAGACACACACATTTTTGACTATAAAATGGCTTTACTAGAAACAAGTCTCTGTCGAGAGATGCACATCTCTGTTAGAGCATGTACCACGATGCAAACAATGCGACAACCATTGGCACACTACAACACGATGCAATCAAGCACCTAGGTGCATTTGCTGTGCAGGCGCACATCTGCGCAGTGAGTGCACAATCCCTGACACAGCCCCCAAGAAGTGCTGGAACTGCAGCCAGAGGTGACTCATATGTCGACCTGGAAGCAGTGCCTTTACTTGGTTGTCAAGGGCAGTCGCAAAAAAGCTGTAATGGTACGCAGGACACGAGGATAACATAGCAGCATGGCGTCACCACACATACGCAAGAGCCTAACACAGTGAACAGTTCCCTACCCCCTCCACACACTTGCGAGCACCGGTAAAAAAACTATGTACAGCAGCATGCACAAAAAAATGCTCCCCCTAGACGCCTCTGTACACAGAGCAAGTACAGCAGACAGCTGAACCAGGGGNGGGGGGGGGGGGGCAAAGCCCCCCTGGCTCAGCTGTATGCACACACTCCACAACACACTCCAGCACAGGAGAGGTTGGACAACATGAGCAGCTTGCTGGAATATGCCAAGATACTCTGCATGTGTTACTATGCCAACCTTTTTAAAAAACTTTAACCCTACTAACAACTCATTCATGATGCCACCTCACTTATACACAAACAAGCCACACCAACTAAAGCCATTTCCAACCTGGGAATGAACTAAAATGGCTTGAAACACACGGAATACCTTAAAATACTCATCAATAACGTTGTCAGGATTAAAAACAATACATATGAGCTAGAGCAATGCCTTGCCATGTATGGTATTGATGTAACATTCATTAAAGAAACTTTCCTTAAACAACAACTCAGATTATGTATATGTGGCTATACCATTTCCAGAACAGACTGCTCCACTGCCCGAGGTGAGACAGCAATATGAATTAAAAACAGGTTAAATCACCTCCCAATTAATAATACAGGACTTTCCCATACAGAGGCTACGAGCATTAATGTATGTAAAAATAACATGCACGTCTATATGTCCGCAGTTTTCAAAACACCAAATGTACAGATTCTTGCACAAGACCTATAACAATTAATGGCGGTTGAAAGAGAATTTTTTATTGGTGGAGACTTAAACAGTAAATATTTAGACTGGCGCTGCTGACAAACAAACACCAATAGTAGGGTTTTAAACACACATACGTCTAATAATGACTATTCTCTCGTAGGAAAAAACTGCAGCTCTTGAAGCAAATCATAAGGTCCTTGTTACTGTATGGCAATGAAATATGGTTATGCCACCATCTCACACATAATGTATGTACAGTCAGTGCCAAATAAATTTCTCTGTGCAATGGCAGAGACAGGTATAGAACTAGTAAAACAATTCATAAAATAAAATAAATTATTTTAAAGATGTAATAATTTCCCACAAAAATATCAATGAACATGAAAACACACTATTAAATTTAATCCCAGAACGTGACCCACTAGAGCGACGCAAGTTTAAAAAGCCACACTTAGCATAACATCTTAGCCCTAACTTCAACACATGGCTGCATTAATACTGCATGCTGGTATAAGCCCACATAATCACACGAGACCCACGAGGATAACTCAAATAAAAAATAACGTAACAGGTGTACAATTGACTCACTTTATAGTTCTCTGTCTGTGTATTTAGGCTGGCATCACTCTCCGTAGTGTGGAATGAGCCCATCTGGATAGCTCCAATACTAGTTCCAATGAGTTTTATGCTGTGGGGCTACACTTACTACATTACAACATGCTCTACTCTGTATAGTTCTGATCAAGGAACCTGGGGTGGGGGAAACTTGCTTCAGGCATCTTTACTCATCCCTGAAGACACAGTTGTATGGTTGACTCACTTTAGAGTTCTCTGCCTGCAGGACATCATCCCCTATATTGTGGGTTAAGCCCATCTGGATAGTTTTACTACCAGTTCTGGTGAGATCTGCAAGGCAGAAACTGCATACCTACCCTAAACAATTACAATATCTTCTGTATAACATGGGAACAACAAGGATTTTTATTTCAAGTCACAATAAACTACTACCAGGCCAGTAGAATTCTCCAATCAGTCCAGGACAAATTTCAACACATTTTGACAAAACTACTTCGCCCAGGGCAACTCTAGCTCATTACACATGCAGCATTGGAGCCGAGCCAAGCAGAGCTCCTCAGGTCGCACACNTTCGCCCAGGGCAACTCTAGCTCATTACACATGCAGCATTGGAGCCGAGCCAAGCAGAGCTCCTCAGGTCGCACACAAACACAAAGTTATTATTATTTATTTCTAAACATGCCCATAAACATTTCCGTGTACTTCCAGTATAAATTAAATGGAATACATGGTAAAGCAATCTCATTATGTCTCCTGGACCATCTGAGTTTTCCTATTGGCCTAGGACAAATTNTCTCATTATGTCTCCTGGACCATCTGAGTTTTCCTATTGGCCTAGGACAAATTAAAAAAAAAACTACTTTGCTCTAGGCAATTTTAGCTTATTTCCCATGCTGTACGGACATGCACAGTGCTATACACACACACAGCATCCTCTCACTTGTCCCACTCTCACTCTCTGTCAAGGCAGGTCATCTGGGTGCACTGGCAGAGTTTTCACCCCACCCCGTCATCAGGAGTCCAGGCCGAGAGGCACACATGATCAGTCAGGGCAGGGTTAGGGGGCGATAGCTTTAAGTTATAAAGAATTTGGGACTCTTATAAAAATAATAAAAATTTAAAAATTAAATATATAATTTAAAAATTACAAAAATATATTAATTCAAGGCTTTACGGCTGGTTTTAGATTTAAGTCACAACGTACACATGATGCCCTTTAGGAGGCTGATGTAGTTATGTCTTCTACACTGGTTAGCCCTAGCTTTGACCAGGGCTGACAACAGTACTGGTGCACAGGCTGCCAGTAAATTGTACTAATTACTTGTTACTTCTCTTCACAAACACAACACAATGAAATAACCTGAGAAATTAAGTAGCCAGGCCGAACCCTGAATCTTGACAGAGCCACAAAGCCTGGTAAACAAGCAGGGTTGATAAGTAGCCACTCAGGTTGTAGGGACTCTCCAACAAACTACACGCAAGTTTAACTGGCCACTTACAGACAAGACTACAAAATGTTCTACAGACGTCACAACACTACAATACGCCACTTGGGAGACTAGTGGAGAGCTTCACTCCCTCACCGATACACAGTACACAGAGGCAAGGCAAACAGCTCTAAATACAGGCCTGGTGCCCAGCTAAAGCACGAAAACTGTGACCTGCAGCCGGCTCTGTGATTAGTGCCAAGTCTGCCTGGCTGAAAAATTTATTTGTAAACCCATTCAAACGAGTTAAAGAAACCTTAATTCCCATTCTCGTGACAGCATGGCCTAGAGATCCATAAAGTGGCTTCCCTAGACCAAGATGGAATGTAACATTCCCAATCCTGGGTTCCAAGATGATAATTCTCATATTCACAGGACTGCAAATGTGTGACTTGCATGATGAACATTCGCACATTTGGCATAGCCTTCCAAATCCTCAGATGTAACCCTCTTGAAAAACTGTAGGACGCCTGGGAAGACAGACAAAATCTGGCTGAACTGCACAATTATTTGATTCAAGTAACGCTGCACAATGGTGTCACCTGCAGCCAGAAACTTGTCCAGTTTATGCCAAATTAAGTTGTAGCTGTTAATCATGGTCATGAAGGGTATTACGCCGTACTAGGTATGTTCAATTTATGTGCATGTGAATGCATGCACGTACTCTTTGTCTCAAGTAACATGGCAAGATTTTGACAGTTCAATGAAAGTAGCACCATTGTTTACTTTTTGTTTATGTATCCTTTCGCCAACAACTGGTGCATCAAGTGGTGGATGTATATTTTACTAACATGCTATCAGCTAATCCACTTGTCATTGTAATGCTAAACAAGTTTTAAGGTATTTATAGACTGTCATCTGTCTAAAATATGCATAGGTTATAAAAGTAAAAATCAAAAACCCTGCAAAAAATGAAATATTTGTGGACTCTCTTTGTAAATTATTGGAGACAGTGAATTTAGGTTAACATTTGTGAGACGGTAGTTGTACTTCTTATCAAACTTTAGACGTTACAGCTATTATATTAAGACTGGAAATAAAAGTAATTCGGAGAACTTGCATGACAACGCACTTTCATTCGCCAACAAACAACTCACCAACGACTTTTGCAAAGCAGTTATTCTCCTATTACTGATACTAAACAGCTCGAGTTGGAAGTATGTAGCATGGAATAAAGTAAGAATTGCTTAAAAACTACCAGTGCGTGTCCCACTTCCTTCGTTTTATTAATACGGAATAGTAACAACACAAATTCACGGGAAGAAAAGAACATGGCGTGTAATGAACGTAGGCGTAATGATTACCGGCCCAATATAAATTACTAGTAATCAAAATCACTGTACACAAAAATACATGCGTTACTTCAAAAATTCAGCGCTCGCAGAAAATAAAACAATTTGCATCCACTCGTAAATTTGTTATTTTACAAAAGAAAGCTATTTTTTTTTCTGACTGGTAGTGTTTTGAGAGTTTGCTAATAGATGGTGTGGCAGGGCATGTTGTGAGCCAAGCATGTTCAACAACAGGTAGCAGCACGTTCGCATGCCCCTTGATCCCGTCTTTTTGAAAGTTCACTTTTCTCCTATTACTGGCTCGAAACGACACGAGTTTAAAATATATTTCATCAAATTATTTAAAAAATAATTCAACAATACCCTGCAGTGTTACTGTAGGCTTTTGGAATTAATATCAAGCCTGTATGGATTGCATGGTGAGTGGGGATACGACATAAAAAGAATTCCCAATGTTTGAAGTTGCATTTCATTTGAATACGGACCATTTTAATTTCCTTTTCATTTTGAACACCTGTACATTACTACTTTAGCATGATGCTGTTTAGTGATCACGTAAAATAAAATGTATTAATTAGCCTAGGAACTCTTTCTTATCCGGGCATTTTCTGCTTGCCTGATGTGCGTCGGCAGTGCAGTCAGAATAGCCAAGGTAATATTAATTTTCATTGGTTCATGCTTTAGCTGATAGAGAATTTTGTAAATGGCACATTGTTTGTTTCGTATAAGTCAAGTTTCCACTCGCTGACTGTCGAGATCTTGCCAAGTTAGGCCTATATGTGTGTGCATGGGTGTGTGTAAAGAAGATTTACTATACTGTACTGTGTAATGTTATTGTGTAATGATTAACATATATGATGATTTAACAAATATTAACTAAAGTGAACAACTGTAAAAATCTGTCAAAGAAATTAACACTGTTTCAGTTATTCAAGTATAGCTATTATATTATCATGTTATGCTTATATATATATGTGTGTGTGTGTGTGTGTGTGTGTGTGTGTGTGTGTGTGTGTGTGTGTTTCTAACATAGTGTGAAAACTAGGCTACACGACACTCACCCTTGTCGGCACTTTGGCTGTGAGCAGGAACAGTCGGCATGGTGAGAACACCTAGAAAAGAATTATGACTTTAGATGACAAAATCTTACATGCTCAAATTATATGCATACTGATATGAGACACTATAATTTATATTAGCCTGCCAATACAAGTATTCAAGTAAAGTACGTACTTAAAAGAGCAGGCTAGGTATCTTCTGCAACAAAGTCTGTTATAACACTATGCAGAGGTACAAAGAGAACAAACGGTTTGTAGAATGGAAGGATACATGATGTTTGTCAATGGGAATATGTATTTTTATTTTTACTAAAACTCAAAGTATAATTCGAAATGTTATTTCTTAAATTTCACTCAAAAAACGGAAGACTTTTAAAAAAAAAAAAAACACCTGTAGATATTACTAACTTCAATTTTATTTTTCTTCGTAACTTTTAACTGACAGTGCAAATAGTTCAGATCCACTGTATAATCAATACTCCAGTCATTTCAGAATGGACTGTCAATGGGCCACTGTAGCATCAGCCAATTAAAGACAGTTTGGCAGATGGTTAGAAATTAAATCTCCAAGGTAGATTGTAATCCAGAAATTCAATTATCTTGTAATAATACATAAAAAAACTGAACCTTAGAGATATTGGCAACAAATTTTGAACTGTGCCAAAAGCAATACAGACAAATTGCATGCTACTGAATCTATTTCTCACTCAATTATATTCAAACCAACCAAACCAGAGGAAATAATTAAAGTAATCCGTTCTTATAACTCATTGTATGGTTTCTGGATGGACGTTCTTTCCACATTCATTGAGTACATCCGAGCTTTACCTAGAAAGAAGCTTTTTATTAATGAGATGAATAGAAGAAAACTACTTACATTATCAAAAGACCACGGTGACAAAGATGAAAACTGGTGGAATGATGCGATGTTTGCTCATGAGACGAAAATGAATGTTTTTTGTTCTGATGGCAGGGTAACATGGCACAAACCAAATGAAGAGTTAAAACCTGGGAACGCACAACCTACTGTGATACATGGTGGAGGTAGTATTGTTTTCTGGTGCTGTACATCTTCAGCAGGTGTTGGAGAGGCAGGGTGTGTCGATGGAACAATGAAAAAGGAAGATCATCTCAACACCCTGATAGCAAACCTATACGAGGGATGGTAATCTGGGCATTAGTAACACGTTTAAGTTCCACCAAGATAATGACCCAAAACAAAAGTCATACATTGTCAAGAGCTGGATTTTGTATAACTGTCCCAAAGTCATTAACACACCTCCTCAATCACCCTACCTGAATCCCATAGAACATCTGTGGGGTGAACTCAAAAGAAGACTGCGTACTGCAAGCACTAATTTACGGATATTTCTTTATTTCCCTGAGTACTAGACGTTCTTCTCTCTCGCTTGGTTTCTTTGGCTGTCCTTCTTGAGGTATTGAATCTATTCTGTCTTTCTTCTCAAACCTTGTTATGATGTCTCAGACAGTGGATCTCGGCAGATTCAAGTGTTCTGCAATTTCTCGTTGAGATTTTTTCTTTGCATGAAGACAATTTACCAGCAGCCGCTGTTCAAGCGTTGTATTCGTGCCATTACGTCCATTTGTTTGACTGATGCAGTCAACAGAGCTACCCAATACAACCTCTCAGTGCGTAGAGCATGCAGGGAATAACACGAGGTACTAACACAATGTGCATCATGCCTGTGCCACGCATGCAGCACGCGAGGACAAAATATTGTGTTTCATTAACTTGCACTGCTCATTTCAAGTTATTGGCTACTGTTGCATTTAATTTAAAGCACACAAGAATGATTGAAATATGCTTTATGCTTATCTTCGTGCCCAAAAAAATGTAAAAGATGAACTCTTATATTTAGCATGAAAAATTTACCTTTACAACTAGAGAAATTTGTTAATTCTGAACAACTATTATAGGTACTGTGTATTTTTTTTACCCACATGAAAAGAAGGCTTGACAAAAATTAATCCTAAAGCTATGTATTTGTGAAATCTTTATAAAAAAAATGCCTATATAAAGTTGTGGGGAAATAGTGGGACATGTTTTGGGGTAATCCTGGGACATACATAGAGGAAATATGAGACAGTTGATCCACCTGTTGTCAGAGGACTACTTTTAAAACTGTTGGGCCTGCCTATTGCTGATTTTCATTTGTTCATTATATGTTTCAGGTTATGTTCAGCTTGTCACATAATGTGTGTGTGTGTGCTTATAAAGTTACCAGAGTACTGAGCTAATGATATACCCTGGAAAAATCACGACGACAAAATACTTCTGATCCATTTTTGATTTATGGTTTTTTTGGTTTAGTGGAGCAAAAAATTAGAGAACTAAACAGATAAACCAAAACACAATTGGAATTTAGACAAGTCTGGATTTTCAAGTGATCCCAGGAATATTAAAGCTGCAACATCAAAAGGGCAGAAATTTCCTAGAACAATCATGGGAAGCAGAAAGGACAACACTGCCATTGTGGCGTGCTGTTCAGCTGCTGGTGACCTTCACCACCACTTATATACAAAGCTGAGAAAATGTGATCTGCCTGGAGAGGAGAGAATGATATACCTGGAACTACGTACGCAGTGTCGCGGAAAGGATACATCACTGCCAAAATTTTCCGAGATTATTTTACACAGTTATGCAGCATTGTGAAGGAAAGACTCCTTTTGTTAATCTTGGATGGACATGTGACCCATCTGGACAAAGAAACTATAACAAAAGCAATTTCTGAAAACATATGTATTATAATACTTCCCTCTCACACAACAGACCTTTTGCAGTCATTGGATAAATGTGGACTTTGTCCTTTAAAACAAAGCTTTGATAGGACTAATATAGACAATGAAGGGTTTTTAAACACAATATTTGAGCTCTTTGATTGTAAATAAGTATGTGTACTTTGCTTAAAGTGTTGGGTAATTTTTTATTACCAAAAATGGAATTTAAATGAGCCTGTATAATAACATTGTTTATGCCATGAAAAATGTAAAAAAAATCAGTTGATATGATGTACTTTGCTTTGTCCCACAATTGCCTCAGAATACAGCAAACACTTTTTCTCATCTCACTGGGTTATCGTAGTGTCCCTCTTTCACCCCATACCAGTCCCAACATTGCCCCAAAGCAGGGGGTTATTGTGGAACACACATTTTATCAAATTTTGAAATAGTTAATAGATTTTCATAGAATTTGGTTCTGAAAACGGTTTGTGGGTACAAAGTTATAGTGATCTAACATCATACAAAGTTTATGTACTGAGAATAGTGACTTTAGAAATTGAAAGTTTTCATTTTTTTTCCCAAGCTGCAGACACCCCCTTGCCACAATCTATGTTCCTGAACTGTTTAGAATTTGTACACACCAATAACAACATACATCTATGAAATGCTGACTTTCACTATAAAAAAAAATACACAGTATAGTACCATAGAACCAAACTATATGAAATAAGTATTGAATACAAGGGGATTTGGTTACATAATAAGCTTCCAGGCACCATAACATCTCGACTCTAATCATTTCAAAAAATCCATCAAAAATATTCTATTGAACAACACAATTTAAACCGTTGAGAAATTTGAGGAACTGTTATGCCAAATATAAATTAAATATTGTTTGTTTGTAGTAATCACTGCATGTAATCTTATGTTTACTTATAAGAATAGCTTGTAATTTTACTGTTAGATTATTGCATTTGGTGTTTATACCTTGTTATGTAAATATTTTCTGTTTGTAGTGTATTGTTGTTGTAAAATATTATGATGTGTCCAATACTGCAGCGTAACTTCACACTGTATGGTAATACTAAACAAAAATAAACAAGCAAAGAAGACATTTTGGGTAGACTGTTCTGTTCCTTAATTTCAACACAGACACGAGTACCACACTTCCTGTAATCATCCCTACATGTGTTTGTAAGTATAAAGAACATTTGTTTCTTTTGAGATGTGCTGTACTGTCCCAAAAAATAAATTGGAAAATACATGCTCGTAGATCCTGTAGTTTCCTAAAATTAAGGACAGATTACACTAGTAGAAGGTCATCGACGATTTGGGAGAGTTAGTCATCCGATTTCTTGGCCCCCCTAGAAGCCCAGACATTATGCTGCTCGACTTTTTCCTGTGGGGTTTGTCAAGAATCAAGTGCACCAAAGACCAGTTCGTGACCCACCTGATCTGCACCATCACATTCATACAGTTATCAACAATGTTATGTCTACAATGCTGCCCATCACATGGAGAGAGATTCAATACAGGCTCGGCATCTGTCACACCACTAATGGTATGCATACTCAAGTGTACTAGGTATGTAAATTAATATCTTGAGTTGCTCTACTTGTAGAAACAAGCCATCATTAAATATGTCCATTACTTCTCAGGTTATGGATTTTTATTTTATTATACCTTTAAGCCGGGACATATTGTATTATGCTCTTATGAACGACAAAATTGAATCTGACCCATTTTTGGCAACTACAGTCAATTTTGCCTTGCAGCAATTGGGTAAAGTAAAAAAGAATTCTGTAGTTAACTTGAATGATAGCTTTCACCACTGTTAACTGCACCCTAAATGCTGCAAGCACACAGCATTTTGCACCTCTTGGTCACAATTTGAGTTTAACTAGTAAGAACACTGTTTTGCTGGGGTCCTGAGAGAGAGGTGGCTTTTCTTTCGTTGAAAGCAAAATTAGCTGAAGTCTCCCCTTATTGATTTTAAAAAGTGATTCCACGCTTCGCAGTGCTTTGGAAACAAAAGCAGTACGTCGTGAAGAGCATACAACACAACAGTATCAAATTGTTTGTATGGCACTGAAAAGTTGTTCAGTACATATATAGCCACCTGTGAATTTGATTTCCTTACCAACAATGAGTCACTCAGTTAACTGTTGGGGCATGCAGATAAGTTTGGGAAATTCAGATGGTGGGAGTACAGACTTACATGTTTCACATTCAAAGTGCAGCACATTAAGGGATCTGACAATGCATTTGATGATGTTCTGTGCCATATGTTTGATACCAGTGATTTTGAAGTAACTGAAAACTATCCAAAATGCACTATTCCACTTTACTTGCAACTCCTAATATGCATGAAGGTGCTATAAAATGCATGCAAAATCAAGATAGCTTTTGTCAGAATATGGAGCAAACTTGCAGTCTGATCTCTTTCTTCTGTATGTACTGCAGAATGTATTTCTCATGTGCACAACCAGAAGAACAGTTGCACTTGTCTCTTTTCATTCAATGATTTTGCCATTTTTTCATTCTTTGTTTTTTGAGACACAAATAGGGATAAGAGATAACAAAACTGTTTGTAATCTTTTTTCGACCGACCATAAGGGAAGATGACGTAACATATGTCCATCTATGTGAGGACTGCTAATGCTGCAAACCACCAAGAAGTATGTTAACAGGTCTTCACACTGTTCACACACTGGCACATGTTTGAGAAATCGGGCAGCACGGCAATTAGCACAATTTCACATTTGTCACAAAACTGGCTGGACAGTTGAACCATGGGTGGAAGACATTCGTGATGAACTTGTAAAATGCTTCCCCTGTCATCCAACCACTTTGTAATTTCCCTAATCCCCAGCCCTCTGGCATTGATGCTGCAATTTCTTAAGAGATTCGTTCATACGTACTTCAAGCATACAAGTGGAGAACTCATTTCCCCTGCAGCATTGACTGTTACCAGTAAACTGATACATTCTCTCTCATCCATTTTCACTTCCTGGTAAACCTTTTGTGGCCATTTTCTTGCCAAAACAGCATTTCTTTTGGAACTCAAGAAGAATGCTGTTTCATCCCCATAGAAAATCTGTCTGCAATCATTCATGGTTTCCATCAAGTTATGTCATTTGATGTACATATCAATTTCTTCAATTGTGCCAGTGTGTCTTCCTAAAGATTTCCCCAACTCAAAGCGAGGTTTTGTGGCATCCTTAATGTTATTTCGGGATGGCATGGACAGAAACCAAACCATTTTTTTTGCCCAGTCATTCTTCTCTGACGGGAATATTTCGCTTAAATCCTTCTACCAACAATTGGACACTATTAAACTGACCATCTTTAGTTATAGGAAACTCTACCTTTGCAACTGACAGGATCCAGTTTATTAAAATGTTTTCTTCATCTTTGGATAGATTCAAAACTCTACCAATCTGACAACCTGCCAGTAGTCTTCACTTAAAAGTATCAATGAAACATTCATCACATCAACTTAAGTTTCATTTATAACCTGAAACACTCCCGCCATCAAAATATTCCATAAAAAGAAAGTTACAAGAGAAAAACTAGCATCTACCTGTTAAATGCTGAACATACATACAACTGTGTTTATACAGTCTGGCACCAACACACAAAATTGATTCCACTTATGATTGTACGTCAACAGTTGTGACTGTGCTTACTGTTCGGCACCAAAATATACACTTTGGCAAATGGGCACAATTTTTTTTTTGTGGAAATTTGTTTCATAATTTTTTAGATTTTATTTTCAATTGCTGATAAGTGGGTAGCCAGCGATGTCCACAGCACTCGTTTCTTGAACACAGAGACTATTCATGGACAATATTGTTATTTCTCCATAGGTGTAAGAAGTGTTGAAAGTCAATGAATGATAAAAATTTCAATGAGCTTATAAGAAATGTGACCTTCTGAAGGGAAGCCAGTATGAGATACACAGAAGTAAAACTAACATGACAATGGGAGAACCGTTATGTAACCAACATGGCGAACACAATTCAAGCATATCATGTGTGCCTTAAGTGCTTGAAAATACGATATGGCTAGAGAAAATATTATATTAATAATAGTAATAAAATTTAAATTACCCTGAAATGAATGTCAATACATGTATAACACCAAAATTCAAATTAAGACACAAAATAAAACTAAGTATACTGTTGCACACTTGCTGCTTCGCATCCCTTGCAAGAACGGAAATGTGTGAAGGACACGCATGTAACCCAAGCGCGGGCTGCAAACAAAAAGGCTTGCCGCCGCGCGTGGCCCCGCGATAAATCTTTTGAACTTCTGAGGATAATCAGCAGCTCTGCACCATAATCCAACTTGCAGCCATTACTAGAATGGAAAGAAGCTGTCCGTCTGCCAAAATTGGAAGATATATTTAGTCTGAGCGCAGCAGTCAAAGCATACTGGGCATAATTGAATTCTCTCATACTGAAGAATGGCGTAATTTACGGGAAAGTAATGATGGAAAACACACACATTTACAGTTAGCCCTTCCAGAATGAAGGGTTCCCAAAGTCTTAAAGAAACTGCATATTGCGGCACCCAGTGAGCACTTTGGTCTTTGGGACGAACAGATTAGAGAAGGGGGCAGTGTTACGCGCTCGCTGCTTTGCGTCCCTTGCAAGAGCGGAAATGTGTGAATGTCGCGCACGTAACCCAAGAGTGGGCGGCGAAAAATATCAGCTTACACAGGCTTGCCGCCGCGCGTGGCCCCGCGATAAATATTTTGTAGCTTGCACCCCTGACCTTCAGCTGATTGACAAATCATGTTCAGATGGTTTCTGTAAGATACTGACCAAATGGAATACACACTGTCTAGAAACATTGTTTGTACAAGAAAATAGTTGAATACCTAAAATGCAATTAAGTCCCGTATTTTTTTTTTAAATAAAATGTTTGCTCTTTATTATATAATTATTAAAATGCTACATATTGCAAATTTTACGTGAATATGTGTTTAAATATGCATTTTTGTTAATGGTATGCAACATTTACAAAAATAAAAACCATAACACTGAAATCTCAAATTCTTAAAATGAAATTAAACTAAAAATAAAACCACAAAATCTTGTCCCAAACCATAGGAGCAAGATGATAAAATATTCCACACAGTCCATCAAACACTCGGTCGGTGGAGCAGCAGTTACTCACCAGGACTCTGTTCTCTGTCTTATCGCCTTTCGTCTCCAGCTTGACGACATTTTTGTGGAGAATCTTGACATGCTTGCCTAGTAGAGCCTTTACGCTTTCTGCAACAAAAAATACAACCTGCCATCAACAGAAGCCCTGAATGAATGGAAAAGGGNGTAGAGCCTTTACGCTTTCTGCAACAAAAAATACAACCTGCCATCAACAGAAGCCCTGAATGAATGGAAAAGGGGAGAGAGTGATTTGTTGTGCTTAATTTGTGATTATTAATTCACTAGCTTTTTTTACCTTACAATTAACTAATGAGACAGAGGAAGGACTCTACTGCTTCCCAAATATCCTAGTTTAGAAGGAGTATTCAGAGCACAGCTCAAAACAGTTTTCAAATACGTATTTATTAAATGCTGTACCATTATCATCTTTGTAAATGCAAATAAAGCGGAGTAGAGAAATTTGGGTGGCTCAGAGCCGATGAGGGTGAAGTGAGGTGAGTATGGAGCAGTGCCGGAATGCAAGGGCAGGGCAAATAGGAGATCCCCAAGAAAACCCCCCAACCAGCACAATTCCTATGTGCGAATATTTGGGAGTGACCCCACCGGTAATCAAACCCCGTTTGCCTAGGTGGGAGGCAAGTAGTCTGACCACTAAAACACCACGGCCTTAACTGCAAATAAAAAGTAATGCATTTCATCAACTGTAAAATATACAAACAAGCACAGTGCAGAGGCATACACAGCACACATCTACAGCTCACCCTGGCACGCTGGCACCCAGGTAAGTTGCCAGTGACTTAATAAAAATGATTTCAAAGATTGGGCATTTCGAGAGTGCAATATGTAAATTTAGAACACAATTTTCGTATCATTAATATACACTGAAGAGCCAAAAAAAATGGTACTCCTGTCTAATATCGTGTAGGGCCCCCCGAGCACGCAGAAGTGCCGCAAGACGACATGGCATGGACTTGACTAATGTCTGAAGGTATGCAGGAGGCAATTCACACCATGAATCCTGCAGGGCAGTTCACAAATCCAATCTGCGCCAATTTGAGAAAGGGTTGCATGTCTGTCACGTTTAATGATTCTCGTCAGTCGTCGTTTGTCCCGTTCTTTCACTATCTTTTTCCAGCCACAGCGATGTCGAAGATGTGATGTTTTACCGGATTCCCGATATTCACGGCACACTCGTGAAATGGTCGTACGCGAACATCCAAATGTTATCGCTACCTCGGAGATGCTATGTCCCATCTCTCGTGCGCCGACTATAACACCACGTTCAAACTCACTTGTAGCAGCAGTAACCGATCTAGATGCCGACCGCATTGCGTTACTCTGATTGGTTCCATACCTCTGTTATTTGCATACGCACGCCTATACCAGTTTTTTTGGCTCTTCAGTGTATTTACTTTCCTAAATATTCCCTGGTTTCCACTTGTACGATGCATAAATAAAGTGAGACTGTCCATGGCAATGTTAATCTTTAACATAGCAGAATGATACAAAATTAAAGGGAAAGTAGATCCTATACAAAGCTTACAAAATGCTCACTTTACCGCGAACAGGCTTTANAATGATACAAAATTAAAGGGAAAGTAGATCCTATACAAAGCTTACAAAATGCTCACTTTACCGCGAACAGGCTTTACATACACTGGCACTAATTATGTTTCATTTATGGGAAAATACAGCAAAAGAAACCGAGCACAGATGTTGTCCTCTATACAGATGTTTGGAGAAGGAAAAATTTCAAATACCTTTTATAAAATAAAACTGGTCTTTCACTTTGAACCCAAACTCAATCACAGACATCTTTAAAATAAGTANACCCAAACTCAATCACAGACATCTTTAAAATAAGTATCATGCACCAATTGCTTCACTACACAAAAGCTAGTTAAATTAATTACATTTATTTCAGTATGAACTTGATCGTAATCACATCATAATTGGCTAGTAACAGTGTACAAACAGCACAAATGCACAGGAATTATAAAATATTGTTAAACTTTCTGTGCACCTCTCATGTTCTATTTTTCTATGCATGACTGTAGCAAGAGCAATTCCAACACTTGTACAATATTTTCTGTGAGTGTGCCATTCCTTGTTCTAAATCAATTGTAGCCAGGCCTTTACCCAGCACTTACAAGAAACAGGCCACTCTTATGCCCAACCACCCCTCCAATTGCACAAGCAGTCAGATACTAATATTGTGGGAAAAAAATTCCAGGCCACCAATTAAAATTCCAGGACCGTTCAAATTTTTTTTTAGGAATCCCAGAACATTCACAGTTTTAAGAAATTCCAGATTATCCACGAAGCATATGAGTCCTGTATACTCAATAAATCATCAGGCTAAAATTTGAATTAAATATCTAAGAGTCAAATTATGACTACAATTTGACAAAGGCATATAGGTACCAGTCATACTAGTTCAATGATAATACTTCATTTATACAAATATATCTACATAAAGTGTGTTCCATTTAAAATATATAAACAAAATTGAGACGTAAAATTTAAATTATTCACCATCAGAAATTCTTTAAAAATACAATTTTGCCACATTTTCTACAGCTGATGTTATTTGCAATGTTGATCAAATTCAAAAATTTCCTCTACAAGAATGGACAAATGAATTAAAACAGAAGAGATACTTTATGTCAAAAAGAATTGTTGCAAAAACTAATTCCATGTTATAGAGTTGTAACTGACCAAGAATTAACTCCGTAATAATGATATCCAATACCGTACAACCCTCGGTTTCAGAAACTTTGTAAACCACCTGTCATATTGTAACATTTTTCCATTAAAAATTGCTTTCAATAAGTTTGGTCAAATAAATTTGGACAGTTGTGACATCACCGAAAAGTCATAAATGCTGCCACATGTGTCTAAAAAAGTTGATGACTTCAGGTTCCATCAAACCTTTTGTTATTGGACTCATTCTAAAATTTTTTTGATGTTTGATGGGCTTAGCCAATCAAAATGAAGCATAACAAAAAAAAGCTGTTTCCGAGGTCATAAAACTTTAAAATGGCAAAAAAATTCCTGGAAACGAAATAAGGTTATGAAGGTAATTTATTTATTTGGGAGCTGTCTGAGAATAAATGCTACTTTACGGGGAATATTAAACATAATATTAAGAACTCAGAGGCATTAAAATTTCATTGTGCAGGAATAATCTCTGATAAATAAAATTTGAATTAAGTAAAGAGAAAATAAATCACATTTGTAACATTTGTTAAATTTTTTCTTGTAGTGGACTACATAATAACACGAGTATCTCACTCTGAAAATAATTTTCATATAAGAATTCATACTAGATCCTCCTAATAAGAAAATTTAACAGTGCAACACATTTTCAAACACGTTCAAGACTATTTGATAAAATCAGTTGGAAAGAAAAATTTTATGGTTGTATTATTAGTCTTCAAATTCTATCGTCAAATATATTTGAAGGGGAAAATTTGACTGTGTGACAAGGCCTTAGGCGCATCAGATTTCATTTGAAAAATTGTTTAACTTTCCAATGAACCATAAGTAAGAAACTTTTTAAATTGTCTGATATCATCTATTTATCTTTACAACTTTTAACTACTACTGTAAAGTGTAAAAATAATATTTTAAATTTTAAACTATGCATGCATTAATATAATTCTCAATATTACATAGGTATTATGTAATATTACACTAAAAAGGAGATAGGGGAAAGGTTTCCTTAGGGGAAAAAAACAAAAGAGTGGAGAAATTCATCTCATCAGGACCACTGTCAGAATGTTCTAAACTGTCTGCTGTCTTATACAACATGTTTGGGAAGTTGTGAAAGAACTACAGCAAACAACAGCTGCACACTGCTGGGAATACAACTCATCCAGCAAATATTTACACTGACTGGGATATCTAACTATTTGCACACAATTCCAAATATCTTGAGCAACGTAGTAAGCTTTGTTCAACCACGACAGAAGAAAACCAATGCTATCACCAACTAGGAACGTTACTTTGTACATTCGTCACAGCAATGCCAACTGTGACAGTAGTGCAATTGTTATGTTTCACCATAGACAACTTACTCTGTTCATCTGGTTTTGACAACACAATTTCCCAACCTAGCCTATCGTTTAGCAGTATGAGTGAAAAACAAGAAGTTACGAATATAACTAATAAGCCTACTTTCCTCAACATCGGTGGAATTAATATTTTAACAAGTTCTTAAAAACTGAGTTAGTAGGTAGGACTTTACTTCTCTTTAAAAGCAATAACTTTAGAAATGAAACCAGAAACTTATGCAACAGTAGTGAGACAATTCCAAATATACACGTGCATAACCCGGGACTTGAACCCAAAACCCCATACAATATTCCAGCGTGCAATCCACTCCATTATGGAGGTCAGATTCGGAGCATCAATTTCATATTTAATTAGTCTAATGTTTTGAATGATTGGGTTTACTAATATAAAATATTTACAGGGCCGTCATTATGAAAATAAGTGACTGAATCACTTATAACATGTAAGTTTACACGGCCTACCATAGTGCTGGTACTTGTGTGAAGAATTTGGTTATTTGGTCCCCAAGGTATGGCATAAAAAAATTTATTTTCACATTTGAAGCTGTTGTACAAAATTGCTAAAAAAAAAAAAAAAGAGGCTCTATATACAACGCTTTTAATGTATAATGTCTATATAAAACTTTTTGTTAAATTTAATTTAATATATGTGGCAGACTTACCTAAATAATAAATTAAGCCGCCATTTTGCACATTGTCTCACCCATTTAAATCATGAAAGTTTACATAGCCTTCTGTGGCAATCATGGTGTGCACAATTTGGTACAAATTAGTTGNGTATAAATTAGTTGCAATATTCCAGTGTGGGAATCAAGTTGTTTGGTATTCGAGATATGGTATAAAACCTCCATAATTTTTATGTGGCTGTCTTCATAAATGGAGGACAAAAAAGTAATGTAACAGAACATTCTGTGATGTATACTGCCAATGTACAAAGTTAAGTTAAAATAGATTATATAGTTTCGTGGATATAGCACAGAAAAGNTGAAATATTCCAGTGTGGGAATCAAGTTGTTTGGTATTCGAGATATGGTATAAAACCTCCATAATTTTTATGTGGCTATCTTCATAAATGGAGGACAAAAAAGTAATGTAACAGAACATTCTGTGATGTATACTGCCAATGTACAAAGTTAAGTTAAAATAGATTATATAGTTTCGTGGATATAGCACACAAAAAAAAAAATTTTATAGCAGTTATTCTGAAAATAAGTGTGTCATACTTAAAAAATACATTCATTAATATGGCCTACCACNGAAAAATTTTATAGCAGTTATTCTGAAAATAAGTGTGTCATACTTAAAAAATACATTCATTAATATGGCCTACCACAGTACAACAGCTTCGCCAAATTTTCTAAGAATGGATTGGTTGTTTCCCCAAGATACGACAAAATTTTGATTTATTTGCATGGCTATATTTTACGAAATGGAGGACAAAATATGCTCCATATAGATGCAGTTGATAGTGTTGTAATATCTACTGCCAGCATACAAAGTCAAGTTGGAATTGATTACATACTTTTGACGATATAGCATTCTAAGCTGAAATGGTTTTATGGATGCCATTTTGAAAATAAGTTTCTGAAATGCTTAAAACATACCACTTAACATCATCTGCATCAAAACTACTTGTTTGCAAAATTTGGTAGGATCAGTTTGTTTACTCAGATATACCATAACTATTTATTTGTATGGCACTATCTTCCAAAATGGCAGATAAAAGTGGTTATGTGTTGGTATATATGATGCTTGTAACAGATACTTTCAGTATACAAAATTTGGTCGAAATTGGTTGGCTGGTATGATAAATATAATATACATAAAATATTTATATGGCCACCATTTTGAAAATAAGTAGGTAATCAAGTTCAATGACTTGCATTTACTTGGCCTATCATAGTTTTACTTACCAGTCAAATTGGGTTTTCGAGATATAATGTAAAATCTGTTTTATCTTAAATGTTGCTATTTTCCAAAATGGCAGACCAACAACAACATCAAACTCAAAATTTAATGCTCACTTGACGCTTTNTTAAATGTTGCTATTTTCCAAAATGGCAGACCAACAACAACATCAAACTCAAAATTTAATGCTCACTTGACGCTTTGCCAGCATACAAAATTTGGTTTCAATTGGTTGAATGGTTCCCAAGATATAATATATCGCCCCAAATTTTAAAATGGCCATCATTTTGAAAGTAAGTGCCAGACGTTTTCGAAAACTATAAAAGTCAGGTGTTCGTACTAATTATTATAAAACTTTCTATAGTACATTTGCTAAAACTCTTCTTAGGAAAAAAATTACTTAAATAAGAAATTTAATACACAAGATTTAAAAAATGCAGCACTGTTTACATGGTTATGGTACCTCATTTTTAAGTTCAGGTATGTAGGTAGATAAGAAGAGTTTAATGTCTCGTTGACAGCGAGGTCATTAGAGAGAGAACAAATTGCTCAGAGAAACAGGAATGGAGGAATCAGCCATGACCTGTAGTAAGTAGCCAACCCAGCATTCGCCTGGAGCAATTTTGGGAAACCATTGAAAACTACGAAATCAGGTTGGATGGACCTGGATTTGAACCTATGTCCTCCCAAATGTAAGTCCAAAGGCCTACCACTGCCCCCATCTCGCTTGGTTTTAAGTATGAAACTAAGCAAGGAACTATGGATTATGTTTACCAGGCTCACAACACTTCCTACAGTCCCAAATGTTCCACTGCATGTTATGGCACAGCAATGGGAACGTGAGGGGGTGTCTGCCAGGTTTGGACAAAACCCTCTCCCTTGCCCTTTTATCTCATGCATGTGTGTGCATGTGTGTGTGTATTTGCATGTGTAAACACATGTGCATGTGTGTGTGTACCAGGCACATAACTTCTNTGTGGCACAGCAATGGGAACGTGAGGTGGTGTCTGCCAGGTTTGGACAAAACCCTCTCCCTTGCCCTTTTATCTCATGCATGTGTGTGTGTATTTGCATGTGTAAACACATGTGCATGCACACACGTGCATGTGTGTGTGTACCAGGCACATAACTTCTAGGGCACTGAAGGTCAGTCGATCTGCCACACTCCTCCCACTAGCTGGTGTAGGTAGCCTATCACATTGCTGCATGCTGTTGATTAGTTCACAGTGTTACAGTGGCTGCAGCGAGTCAAGCAAATTGTTTCTCACATGCTCTCAAAAACTCACGAAATATTTCATTAAAATTCAGTAATTTATTGCAAGCATGTAATTTTGTTTAACATGTAGGTGAAAATCCTATGTCTGTAGCTTCATTACAGAATGCGTGCGACACCAGGCATTAAGTCACAACAATTTTTCAGAATGGAGGATGTCACTAGTTATTCTCCTGACAGGAAACCATTTTTGTAGGTATATCTAAATGTGCCTACCTTGCTTTNTATGGCACAGCAATGGGAACGTGAGGGGGTGTCTGCCAGGTTTGGACAAAACCCTCTCCCTTGCCCTTTTATCTCATGCATGTGTGTGCATGTGTGTGTGTATTTGCATGTGTAAACACATGTGCATGTGTGTGTGTACCAGGCACATAACTTCTAGGACACTGAAGGTCAGTCGATCTGCCACACTCCTCCCACTAGCTGGTGTAGGTAGCCTATCACATTGCTGCATGCTGTTGATTAGTTCACAGTGTTACAGTGGCTGCAGCGAGTCAAGCAAATTGTTTCTCACATGCTCTCAAAAACTCACGAAATATTTTATTAAAATTCAGTAATTTATTGCAAGCATGTAATTTTGTTTAACATGTAGGTGAAAATCCTATGTCTGTAGCTTCATCCGTTTGTGTTTTAAATTACAGAATGCGTGCGACACCAGGCATTAAGTCACAACAATTTTTCAGAATGGAGGATGTCACTAGTTATTCTCCTGACAGGAAACCATTTTTGTAGGTATATCTAAATGTGCCTACCTTGCTTTGAAAGTAGGCGATAACTAAGTCTGACTCGCACTTGGTCGACACAAGATAAGGTGTAGCACAGCTGTGTCATTCCACCCAGTGTTAGTGTCTATGTTCTGTAGCCCCAGTTCGACAGGCTTTGAACGTTTCTCATTGTTTTTCAGTCGCTTGAATGTAAAGTTTTCATTGACATTTCGGCACTAAGAACACCTCCTGCTAGCATCAGTAATTGCAAAACGGAAGTGGTTCACAAACAAGGTCAATCTATAATCGTTGGTGTGAATTCATTTTTTTAACCATTATTATTAAACTAAGAATTTTGTGAAAGAACAAATAATAAAGAAAATAAAAAGTTTTACAGCGAGGGCGTGTGGTGATGGTGTATGTACAGTGTGATGATGCATATGCAAGGAAGGAGAGAGCCGCATTGCAACTACGCCGAAGACAATGTTTGAGTCACCTAAAAAAATTTTGGGAAACGAGTTGCAGATTTCGATGACTTTAACAAAAAAATGTCTGTGATAAATGTATTAGAATTTTACGACAAAGTGGAAAATTCCGACAAGAAAACAAATTTCAGCATCTACGAGTGAGAAAATAGGTTATACAGTTTCAACAAGTTTCAAAGTTCCATAACAAAATTGTTGAAATATTTGTGGAAACGAATGACATTACAACTGCGCGGCAGGGAATATGAGCTTGTGTTGTCATTATAAGCTACATCAACAAAGGTGAATTATCTTTTCTATGCTATACACAACTGTAAGTAAGTGGCAATTATTACATTTACATTAAATAGATATTGCTAATCTGTAAATTTTATTAACAGAACATTTTACTATGTAAAATTTTGGCAGTTCATCTGCTGAAAAAGTCTTCTAATAAATATACTCCCAAATATATTACATATATGGTTTATCAATTTATCTTTCTACTGTATTCAAACATTTCTTTATGAATAGAATTGTAATTTATACTACTACAATTCAGATTTCACAACATATATATTGTGATGTGACGGACACTTGACAAGATATGGCAACAGGGCTTGGTAATGCTCTCAAATAGGTTGATACTGAGTAATCCACAAGTCCTGTGCGGTTGTAGGTAGGTAGCCTATGTAATATGTTTGTACTTTTAGACTTTAATGTTAAAATAGCACACCTAACATTTTTGTAATATAATTATAACATATGTAAACATTAAACATAAGATGTTTAATGTAGTCGCAATCTGACAGTGTAAAAATGGTGGTACGAGTCTCAACTGGACACCTGTGAAGCGGTGGATCTTGACGCCTCATTGATAGCGATATCATTACAAAAGCAACCAGAAAGAAATGCAATACTAGTGAGAATCACAAATACACAAGTGGCTTCGCAGGACTCAAACAGACCACCTCATACCGTCAACTGGCGTGCAGCCAAATACCTTACAGAGGTAGGATTCGGAGCACCAACTTCAATAGTAATAAGTCTAAAGGTTTGGTGGACTAGGTTTAGCAACTTCAAATATATACAGGGGCATCATTTTGAAAACGAATGCGTGAATCACTTACATCACGTAAGTTTGCATGGCTTGTGTGCAGAGTTGGGTGGAAATAGGTTGACTGGTTGAGACATGGCATAAAAGCTTTCGTTTCTCATTTCGTGCTAAAGTACAGAAAGACCTAAAAAGACCCTGTATAGGCATATCTAATGCTTCTAATAGATAGCAATATTAAAAGTTTCATAGAAATTTGTCAAATTATTTAATAAGTATACTTATCTTAATTTATAATGCACCATTTTGAAGAGAAAAAAAAGTCCAAACCACTTAAATAACGTAAATTTACACGGTTCACTACTACTATTCTACTACTTTTGTGGAAAATTCGGTGGGAATTGATTGGTTGGTCCTGGACATATGACACAAAAGCTCCGATTTACAGGTTATTTGTTTGGTTTATTGCGTCCGTAAGATCTTTCTTCAATACATAGCTGTACAAAAATATTGGACAAGTCAAATAAGAGTATACAAAGTCAATACACTGGACAGACACACATGCACACACATGTCATATTGCACACACACACACACATCATATTGTTTCTTCATAATGTGACTAATCTCATTTCAACATGCTGTAGGGCATCATCATTTTACTGAAACAGAAAAAAAACCGGAACAAGAAATGTGTACAATAAAATGTTATACAGTAATTTATTAATTTTTGTAGTTTAGATATTCATCTGCACTATAAAATGCACATTCAATAAAAAATCCTTTCAGCTGTTTTTTAAAGAGTTTTTGGTTAGAGAAGCAAATTTCTTGAAGGTGTTGTGGTAATTTATTTAGAATTTGGCTAGCAAGATAGGACAGCCCTTTCTGGAACAGTTTTAAGTTAATTGAAGACACGTGTAAGTGTTTTTTTTATTCTAGTATCATGCTTATGAAAGAACTCATTTTTCTGAAATAAATTACTGTTTTTGGACACGAATATGAGTATTGAAAACATGTACTCGCATGCAAATGTTAAAATCTCTGAACTCTTGAAAAGATATCTACAAGAGTGACTTTCTTTTGCCATTGATTATTCTTACAGCTCTCTTTTTGCATGTGAAACACTTTTTTACTGTCAGTGGAATTACCTCAAAAAATTATATCATAACGCATGATGGAATTAAAATATGCAAAATATACCATTTTTGTTACATTTTTGTTCAAGACCTCTTTAACACTTCATAGAGCAAAACAGACTGAACTTAGTTTAGGTAAAATATACGCAATGCGAGATTTCCAGTTTAGTAAACTGTCTACTTTTAAGCCAAGAAACTTAAGTCACTGCTGATTCATTACGTTTGTACTGTTTTCATTACTGTATTCTCACATTCTCGTTTTGTGTCATATACTACTACAAATCTAAGTCGATTGAAATTTTTTGCGACATGTGGCTTACTAGCCTAAAATATTTACATGTCTTTATTTTGAAAATATACGACTACCTCTCTAAGTCATATAAATTTAGATGGACTAGGAAAGTATAACTTCTTGCCTTAATTTGGTGGGTTTCAGTTAATTTTTTCTTGAGATACGGCACAAAAGCTTAATCTTCATGTAGCGCAATCTTCTAAAATGGCTGACAAATAAGTTTATAAATTAGCTTACTGATGACTGCATAGATACTTACTACCAGAATACAAAGTTAAGTTGGAATTGGTTACATGGTTTCATAGATATAGCATAGTAGTCTATAATGTTCATGTGGCTGTCATTTTTAAAATAATAGTCTGATCCACTAAAAACATGTCAGTATACATGAAATACTGTAATATTACTTGAGTGTCAAATTTAGTAGGAGACTGTTGATTGTTTCCAGAGATATGAAATTAAAACATTATTGTTCACATGTTCTTACAACATGGCAGACAAAACAGGCTATGTTTAGACACATTTGATGCATGTAATATATACTGCCTGGTTAAACAATATTTTAGATATTGCAAATGAACCTAAAATATATTTCCGACATTTTGAAAATAAGTGCCTTATCCACTTAAATTGCATATGTGAACATGGCCTACAAAAGTATTACCTTGTTTGCTAAATATGACAGGAATTGATTGTGTAAGTTACCAAGATATGCGAAATTTATTTTTCATGTTGCAGTATTTTCCAAAATGGCAGACTAATCAGTCACTTTCTAAATTCATTGCTTAGATCATGCACTGCCAACATACTAAATTTGGTTCAAATTCGTTAAATTATTCCCAACATATAATAAAGCTTTATTTATCTATTAGCACCATTTTCCCAAAATGGTGCACAAATAACATTACCCGTTTTTAAATTGTCTACTTACATCACACACTGTGGACATACCAAATATGGTTAAATGGTTCCCAAAATATAATGGAAAAGTAAATTTTTTTAGATTTGCATTATCTTCCAAAATGGCAAACCAATAGCATTTTCAGTTTCTAATTTCAATGATCACATTATGCACTGTCAATGTACCAAATTTGGTTTAATTAAGTAAAATGGTTCCCGAGATATGATGGAAAAGCTTTATGTTTCAATTTGCACTATCTTCCAAAAAGGCACACCAATAACATTACTGCTCTATATTTTCAATGCTTATATCATTCATGTACTATTGACACACCAAATTTGGTTGAAATCAGTTAAATAGTTCCCCAAGATACAAAACAGTGCCCTACATTTTAAAATTGCTGCCATTTTGAAAATAAGTGCTTAATATGATCAAAAACTATAAAATCCTGATGGCATTACTAAATACTATATGTGGACATAATTTCGTGAAATTCTGTTTTCAGGTTTAAAAGTTATAAGAGCAGGAGGAGGGGCATATTTTCCAGATAGACATTCAGGTGATTGCGTATGCCTACCTTTCCTTCAAAAAGTAGGCTAAAAACAGGGGGAATTTTTACAATCTGCAAAAAAGTGTGACACTGAGAAAATTCATGCCAGGTACCAATTACATGGGATCAAAGAAAATAGGTATAAAATACAAAAGGGAGAAGGATGTAAACAAGACCTATGGCATACTTTTGAGCCACTTCAATTATAGAAATGTGTCAGCTCTCAGATTAACACACTAGAATTTTAAATAAACTACATGTTGCACCCTCCCCCCTATGAAACGTTGCCGACAGGAGCAGCACACCACACCTTACTTACGGAACAGTTGTCGCAACTGCTGCGGAGAGCCCTGCACGTGGCAAAGGTCCAGCTGACAGTGCCAGTATGGCCTACCCTCCATGCCCACAGACAGACCTGCCGCCAACTGCCGCTGTGCTGATACACGACCACCGGGACAGCCAGCTTCCCGACCACGCCTCTGTGCTCCTTATCTCTGCAAGCTCAGCCAAGCCGCTTTATCACACTGCACTCTGCAGGAAGCGACACTGACAAGAAGCTCACCGAGGTGGAGGCTGGTTGGACCAGTGTGCCTGCCATTACCAGGATTTACGCAGTTCCACACCCGCATCACTTCCTGTTGGCTGGCTTAAGGTGCCTTCCTAACTGTCATATGGCTCTCATTGTAAGCAGTTGTCTATTCAAAGTTTTATGAGAAAAAGATAATATATTTTAATGTAAATATTCTTTCATAACAGAAATGAAAGTCCACATTTTTTGCCCACTCTTAAATTTGGTTATTAAAACATAAATGTGGTCATTGAAAAATATCAAAGTCATCAAAAACCGCTGTAAGTAGTACTCTGTTTACAATATTTATTCTTCTGTAAATCAATGTTTTAAACTATAACGACAATGTTGTATGTTTTCTGAGCAGATTTCTGTATTAAAACTCTTTAGTCCTCACTTAAAATTCTGAATGCAGAATACACACAAAGTTTGTATACGCTATTATTCACTGCCATCACAACGCTTCCTTATGGCTGGATGTGACCTTGAGGTGTTTAATATTGTTTACGAGTGATTCCCCTTAATGTTTCACTGAAGTCGGAGGATAAGACATCATTTGCATCAACTATTTACATACAATTCAGTCATTGCACTTGCAGACTAAAATAAGAAATCTGTCGACAGCCAGCACCAGAATGGATTACCAGCATGGCCACTCCGAAAAGGATGCATTTTGGCATACCTGGTGCACTACCGATGAAATATTTACTTCATTGTATCCGTTTAAAAGTAACATGTAAGTATGAAACCAATAATCAATAACTGCACGTGTTTAATTTAAAATGTTCAGTTCATAGTCAATTTAAAATAAGACACCTGTAGCACCTAATGCAGTAATGAACCGCTTTCCCCAAATTCACAATTACATGAACGTTGTAAGAGAATTTCTTCAACGGACTACAAATTCCAAAGAAGTAAAAAATTACACTAATGATTATGGCTTGTTCATTACCATAAACTCTCTCACAAAACAATGATGGCAAAAGCCATCAATACACAGTAAAGTGATGTACCATTAAAAACACAGTTGAGCAATACTGCAACTTTTCACAGATATTCAAAGCTTTGTAATGTACAGAGGTTGCGATCAATATCTTGATTTTAGACAGTTATGATAGCAAACCCAAAGAAAAATATAGAATATTTTACAATAAATTCAAAATTTTAATGTAATTACAAATTAATTCCTGCAATGTATTAATTACAAGTGCAAAGATTACAAATTACTCTCAAAAAACTTAAACATAGACTTTGGTTCCCACGTTTACAAAATATTTTTATATGACCATGCAATTTCTAAAAATCATAATTTTCGTATAAAAGGTTTACCAGAGTAAGACGATGACAAGTCTACAAAAGCACAAACATGGGAGAGTATACTGCATCTTCAAATGTAATACATTTCCTTGCACTGCATTTTGCTCTTGGTAAATTAACCAAATCCAAAATTCATTTTTAGGAATTATGTTAGGGGCATTTTTGACACACTGCTTCACCTAAATTTAAAAGTAGAATTAATTTACTTTGTAATTTTTTCAGTGTGATTCATTATTCCACCTAACTCCTCCACAAAATTTCCAAAACAAAAAAACTGATTCTTAGTGCACTACTTCACTGAGGGATCGAGTGTCGTCAGAATACACATCTAACAGCCCCACTGACATGGTATAGCTGATTCGCCTCAGTAGCACAGAACTGCGAAGTGAAAACAAGGTGATGTAAACTGTTTTTGTCAAGAATAATCATTGAAAACAAAATGTGTGCTCTCTTGGGTTGACGTACAACAGCCTCTAACTGTTCCGCATCAATACCTGAATGCTTTATTGTAGGAACTGAAGATTACCGAGACCAGCGGAAGGTCCAGTCGGTAAGTCATCCAAGTTGATGTGGTGTGTATCGGTTTACTACTGCATGGTTATTGGTGTGAAATATTAATCCAATAATATTGTGTAGAACATGAGAGAAATGCTTTGTAATCAGAGGAAAGATGATTATCAGAAAGACTTGCTAGTGCATGGAAACTCAAAAATAACAAGCATTATAGACTACAAAATTATAAGGTTTTAATAAGACAATTAGATTTTGAAAAATTTGACCCAAAATAGTTATTTGTGGACATATTCGAAATAGTCGAAGAGGGTGACAATTTTGTAAAGACCTTCATTCATATTGTTTAATTGCAAATAATATTCATCCCATATTTTTCTAGCCTACTATCCGAAAGGAAGATAAACTTATGAAATAACTTGAATGTATGTCCGAATTTCACCAAACTCGGTCACCATATACTTAGTAAGTACAGCTGACTTTTAAAATTTTTAATAGAGTCTGGTACTTAATTTCAAAATGGCAAAAATGTTAAAATTTAGGCCACTACGTTATATTTAAAGAACCGTTCAACCGATTTAAACACAGTTTGGAATGTTGACATTGCATGATTTAAGCATTAAATTTAAAAGGCAGTAATGTTATTGGTTCACCATTTTGGAAGATAGTGCATCATGAAAAAGTTCTCTCTCGGGAACTATACAACCAATTGCTGCCAAATATGGTGTATAAGTAACACTAATGTAGACCATGTTATTATATTCAATTTAAATGAGTCGTGCACATTTTTTTTTTATTAAATAGTGGCTTTATAAATATTTTTTATCTTTTTTTAATCTACCAGACAGTCTGACCAACTTCGATCAAACTTTGTATATTGAAAGTATCTATTAAAACCATCAAATGTTTCAACACATAGCCCCTTTTGTTCATTATATTATAAGATAGTACCACATTAAAAGCAAAGATGTTATGTCATATCTCGAGGAAACAATCAATCGAAAATGTTGGCAATAAATTTTTTTTTAGATTACAATGTTATACCCATGTAACAAAATCAAAGCAAATTTGTATGCTGGCAGTGTCTCTTACAGCCAAATGCATATACCCAGAGTTTCTTTTCCCACCATTTTGTAAGATAGTACCAAACAAATACATCAAGGTTTGTCATATCTTGGGAAACAATCAACAGATTCCTACCTAACTTTGCAAAGAAGCAGTACTACAGTAGACCATGTAAACTGATATTTTCAAGTGGGCCAGACATTTATTTTCAAAATTGCAGCACTATAAATATTGTTTAGCCTAGAATTAATGAAACCATGTAATTAACCAACTTCAACTTCACTCTGTATGCTGGAAGTATCTGTGCAAAAATCAAACGAGTTAGGCCTAATACATAAACTCATTTGTCCTTCATTTTGGAAGATAGCACTACATGAAAAATTAAACTTTAGTGTCCTACCTCTGGAAAAAATTAACTAATAACCACCAAATTCAGATGGCAAGTTATACTTGAAAACTTACTTAAGTGGGTCAGAATTTTTTTTGTGTCTGAACTATAAATTATTTAGATAAGTTTTGTCATAGCTATTAAATATTTTGACAAAATTCAGCCAAAATCTGTATGCTGACAATATCTATTAGAAGCATCAGATATGTCTGCAAAAAGCTGTTTTAGGCCTACTTTTACGATACAGACAAATGAGAAAATAAAGTTTTTAAGCCATACCTCAGAAACCAGTCAACCTATTTCCACCAACTTCTGCACACAGGTAATGCTATGGTAGACCATGTAAACTAACACGATTTAAGGTGAAAGTCCCTACTAAAATACATAATCAGGTGTTTTACAAATAGCAAGAATTCATATGATTACATGTAAACACATGTTTGTAAATTTTGTAGTTGTTTCTGCACACATTTATGGTCATGCTGAAGTAAAATTTGTGATAATTAGGAAATCTGTTAACAAGTTAAAAATATTTAAAATGACTAGCATTTTGCTTTACAAGTACGACTTTAATTCTACAACAAACACAATATTTTTCATTATTTTGTACTAGTGTTTTATGTGTTACGTTCCATGGACTCATCTCTATCACACAGAGCAGCAATACCTTACTAAACAAATCTCAAGTAATTATAAAAATTTATTTCTCTCATAGAATGTAAATAATTGGAAAAATTTTGTTTGCCAAAACTTGACAAATATTAAATTTATTGTAGGTCTCAGTGGCGCGGCATGGCACAAAGATAGACATTGAAATTCTTCAGTGCCATATATTGAAAATTACAGCCATAGAAAAAGAAATATAAGTTTCATCACATTTTGGCGTGATGACATGAGCGCTGGCGCTCTCGCGACTCCATTTTCCCTGCTGCCTGCTTCTATCAGTTACTGGCGGGCCGGTGAGCGAGCGATAGCGCACGTGGCTGTTTTGAAGTGTCTCTCTCCGAGATTAGTTAGTCTATATTTTTTTGTTGTGAAAGGTCTGCACAGTGCTGAATGTGCGCGACATAAGTAGCAAAGGTTTGGTGAAGTTAATTGTATTTATGAGTAATGGGTTTTAAATCATATCAGCCACCATCCAAAGCCAAACAAAGAAGATTTAATGGTAACCAATAAAACAAACCAATTGATTCACGTGGAGAATAGAGCTCACATAATTAAGTTTATAATAAAATTGCATAAATTATTGATTACATATTACTATAAACAAATATGCCCTACATGTGGCCAGCAACATAAACTGACTTTCCAATTTGGCTATTAAGACTTGTTCTCATCTTTGGTGTTTTAGTAAGTTCTCTCTTCTTTCAAGATGTATTCATAAATATTCCTTAAGTCGTACTATAGCGATTATAACAGGCAGTTGCATTTTTCAGTTTCAATTAGTTAAGACTAGAAGAACACAGTGACTATTCTATTTACTTGAACACTACACATACATTTATTAAACATACTACTACTACAACCTAGTGTGGCATTTTGGCGCATTGGTCCGCAGTTGCGTCTCCCTTATATTCGACTCATACTGCGTAATTAGTATAAAACATGACTAAAGACTTAAAATGTTTTGTATAGTCTATCCATGGTTACTTCCAATTTTTCTGAAGCACTGCTGAAGTTATACTTCTAGGATATTCCTCCATCCCATACAAAGAAAGCTTAACTAAGTCTACAAAATTACACCAAAAGGACAATGGACCGCATTTGTGCGTGCTCTGGTTAACAATATTTTGCATAAAAAATATTTTTTACTAGGCATTACCTACACACCTATTTTCTTACTGTTTTTATTCATATTAATTATAAATTAAATATTATAATTTACAGATAAAATATAAATAATTCCATTAAACCAAAAATAAGGTACTTCTACGTTATTTTATGTTGACACAGAGTGTAAAACTCTTGTGATACAAGGCATATTTAACAAACAGGTGATTTTTCAAATACATGATACAAAAATATACTTACTAATGTCTGTTTCCTTTTCAGAGAAACTAAATATAATATGTGAGGTTTTGTTTCAAATAATGGTGGTTATACAAATATGGAGAAAGTATTTTCTTTTATGGGGATCAAGCCCTTCAATAAGAAACCATTTTACAAAAACCTAAGAAAAAGTGGGAAATGTAATGTGCTTAATTTATAAATGCAACAGTCCTCATAACCTACTGTAATTTAATTACTATATCATACGTATTTTTATAAACAATATATTTTAAGAATTGTTTTTTGTTAGAATTTCTAACACCTATTCAAAATAATTATGGTAATGCCCTGTAACTACGACTAAGATAATCTTTAAACTCTCGTCTTGAAAGTGTTAATAACAGCAGGCAGAGTTTACATAACTTAACTCAGTATTTACAACGGTGGTGTAGACGTAATAATACTACTACTCTCCTTTTATTTAGGCCATCCCAGTTTGAAACCCAGCGGATTCGGACTGTGAATTTTTTTCACCAGTGAGAAACATAGTGAACATTGATGTGAGCTTGAGGGTTATCTTGGGGTGCTCTCATTTCCCCTGCCATTATATTCCATTGCTGCTCAACCACATCTCTGTAAAGTACACTTTTAAAGTACACTAAAGATTTTTCGTAAATTTTACTGAGAAATTTGTTGTAAATTTACAAAACTTTGTAAAAAAAAAAAACTTATATCTTTGTAAAAGGTTTTTGTAGCGTCAAAAAAGTGGTATTTGTAATACAAGAAAGAATTTTGAAATGACCAAATCACAAAGTCAAAGTTACAAACTGTTAAATTAGCTGATACTTATTTCACTTAAGACAAATTAATGTGATTACTAATTACGTGATAGCAAATAATAACCGTTGAGTTAAGGGAAACTTTTTTCTTTTAATATTATTTTGAACGTAAAATACTTCATTGCCTTTTCCTTTACTACAAAAGCTCATATTATTATGCTGTTTTGCATGTTATACCGGCTCGGTTATTTTTATAATCAACTAAACAAGCTCCAATGATAATTTGTTGATTTGCAATACCAGTAATTGTCATTCTGATGCAAAATTCATAAAAAAATATATTCAACAAATATAAAACTACATCTATGCTACTGTTTACTCTACCTGTATATTTAGTTCTGAAATGCAATAATTGCCTAAATTACTAACCTCAATTCATTCTAGAAGGTTAAGATTTGTATTCTTGATGTGGTTAATATGCAATAATCATACCGCCAAAACAATACAAAGGCATCCAAGATGAAGTTGTCTGATAAAATAAAATTATCACAGTACATCCTTTGAATATAATGTTGGTATTTCATTCAACAAAAAACTTGAATAAATTGTTTGTATGAAGGTTTAAGCAAGTTGTGAATAATCAGCATGTAGATAATTTTGAGGTGGCTAACTCTACTAATGAAGCAGAACACGAATATACGAGGGGCATTAACGTATGACTAATTTCGTAATATGTGCCCACCTAACCTAACAGAACCTAACCCCACTATGGGTGAATCACAATTTTATATTTTTTAACTAACCTAGGATTGTAGAGTTTTACACTAACCTAGGTTTTTAGGGTTTTACACTAACCTAGGATTTTAGGGTTTTAAACTAACCTAGGATTGTAGGGTTTTACACTAACCTAGGTTTTAGGGTTTTACAATAACCTGGAATTTTAGAGTTTTAAACTAACCTACGAATTTAGGATTTTAGGGATTTAAAGGAACCATAAAACACACCTAAAGAATATCAATTAACTCACCTAGGTAGGCGGCGGGTACAATTCATCTGTCCTCCGCCAATTTAACCTTACCTCACTAAAACGCCACATACGCAAATATTACGCACTGAAGCACTCATTCATAGGCGAATATAACGCACAGAAGCACTCGTTCTTGCTTTCTCAGTTTTTAAATCTGTCGGACTGGGACGTCACAACTCACCCCGGCAAAGACACAAAGGCTACTAAACTGCCTCAAAAATGTCCGTTAAAATCACATATGATGCGTCATGGTGACATAACAATACCCACAAACCAATAAGATGACTGCAGGAATCATGACGTCACCAAAAATCATGGCGTCCGCAGTAAACAAACCGACGGACTGCTTGTATTTTTAACTATTTTATTTAATACATTCTACTTATTTTAACATGGCACCCTCCTGAATATTAACAAGGTACGCTGTGCAGAATCCATTAATGCTACTTTCGTTTATCTAGGACGTTTGCTTCAGAAAAGTCACTCAACTGGATAATTACCCTTCAAAGTTTCTTCCCTGATCAGAATGGAGTTCTAGTGACACCCCAAACCTCGAGAAGACATGCTCTATAAGTGCATCGGCCACAGTACATGCTTCTTAGTTTGGGAGGGGAATGAGCTCAGACCAATTAGTAAAGTAATCTTGAGACACAGCTCTAATGCCTACATCACTAGCATCAGTGTCCAAAATGAACATGCCCTCACTTTTCGGGAAACCCAGGACTGGTGGAGATAACAGCATTTTCTTTAGTTTACTAAAAGTATTTTCACACTCAGTGGTCCAATGAAATCTCCTTTTTGCCTCAGTCAGTTCATGTAGTGGCTTGGCGATCATGGCGAACCCAGGTACATAATCCCAGAAAACTATGCACTTCAGTTTTGTCAATTGATGTCGGCCAATTTTTTATTACTTTCGTCTTCTTGGGGTTTGTTTTGATTCCATGGGCCGACACTACATGTCCCAAAAAGTCTAAGCATGATAGGTGCTCTTCAAATGCCCTTCCTGTCACAACAATGTCATCTACATAAACTTGACATATCTAAAGGCACAACTTTTTCCATTGGGCGTTCAAAGGTGGCAGGGGCATTACACAGCCCAAAAGGCATAACTTTTAAGTGCCAGGTTCCTTTCCCTTGGACACAAAAGTCTACACAAAACCGCAGAGAGCCACATTTCTTCTTAACAAGTACAATGGGTGAAGACCACGGACTAAGTGATGTTTCTATCACATCTAAATCCCTCATTTCCTTCCGAATTCCTTCAACTGCATCGTGCAAAGCGAGTGGCAAACGTCTTGGTGGCTGCTTTATGGGCCTGACATCTCCTATATCAATGTGATGTCAGACCACGTTAGTCCTTCCAAGTTCACTTGGTCCACGTGAGAAGGCATCCCTATTTCTCTGCAGTAATTCACACACTCTCCTGTCGCAAGTTAAGATTTTATTTTGTTCGTACTAGCAGTTAATCCAGTACTTCTGGTAGAGGACATTCTATCTGTTCTACTCTAGAATATTTAGGAACATTAGGAATTACCTGTGTGACTTGCTTGCAAATGCCGATCATGGGCCCCTCCTCAAGACGAATGGCACTATCGGACAAATTTATCATTCTATATGAAAAACTGTCAGAATTAGAAGAGATCAAAGTCTTTGCTACAATGACATTACCTGGCAGGATGCCAACCCTCTCTGCTGGCTCAATTAGACCCAAACGCCTGACAAATTTCCCTTGCCATCTGCCTGCAATGACAATTTCACTAGAAGCAGGCAGCACAGTGGGTTGACCTCATACTACTGGGCAGCTAATTGGGGAGGACAAATTATGCCGTGTTGACATTACCAATTCTGTACTGCCTACCCTTACTGAGCACCCCAGTCTACTTAGTAAATAAAGCCCGAAAGACATTCATCCTCTATTTGTGCTATGTAAACATTGTGCTCTATACTAAGGTCACCAAGCTTCAAGATCACTTTCCTCTTACCTATAACAGGTATGGTATCACCTGTTATTGTAGTCAAATAGCACCATTGTATAGTGTCGTTGGACGATCGCTGGGGGAAGGCCCGAGAATGTCTGGTCTTACTACTGTTATGGTCGCCCCAGTGTCAACGACCATCTGATAAGGAACATCATTCAGGCTCCCCTCCAAATGCATTGCATCCCAATCCTGTTTCATTCACCATATATGTAAGAACATTGGGGCCTTCCCTCCAGCAGTTACCTAACTTCTCCCCATAAGATTGGTGTTTACAAGTTTTTCGAATGTGCTGTATTCTCACCTGCCTCTTTTCTCACTGCTGCTTCTGTTGCTGTTGTAGTGGGCAGCAGTAGGCTTTCAGGTGCTCCAGCTCTCCACATGACCAACACTCTGTTTGGGTGGGGGGCGGCGAGGCTCTGTACAACAGACCCAGGACGCAATGACCCTCATAGTCATCTGCAACTCCTTCAGTGTCTTCGTTCAGCGTCACTGCCCGTACCAGATGTCGGGGTGCGGCCCCCTGTCTTGCTGATTCCACCTCCAGTGCTCGGGCCAGAGCGTCCTGCATGTTGTGGGGTGCAGTCGGACGTACTGCTTGCCGTACCTCTGTATCGGTGATGGCATCGATGAAGAAGCCAACTGCGATAATGTCGCACGCCTCCTCGGAGCACCCTTCCAGAGATAGTTGAGACAGCTGCACAATGTCTTGCCATAGCTCCTGCAATGGCTCCCCTAGTCGCTGGGTGCGACTTCACAGCTAGGCATGTCAGAGGTACCGGTCGCCGAAATGTAGCTCCAATACAGACACCAAACAATTTTGCTCTGACAGAGATTATAGTATGCTCAGTGTGAGNAGAGGTACCGGTCGCCGAAATGTAGCTCCAATACAGACACCAAACAATTTTGCTCTGACAGAGATTATAGTATGCTCAGTGTGAGGCCTCAGTACAATAGTGAGGTAGTAAGCCCGCTGCTCGGCTGACCAGCCATTTAGAGTGGCAACTATTTCAAACTGATGTTGGCACTAACACCAAGAAGTCTGGACATTGTAAGGGACGGGTTTAATTGAGACCCCCTTCCCACTCCTGGCTACGTGACTCCAATGCTGCAGAGCTGGTGACTATCCTCCGAGGTTGCTGTGTTGGTTACTACTCGGCTGGCTATGTGATAGTAGAATTCCGCTGCTGCAGAAATTCCTGCCATTCTTTCATTGCACTTATTTCCTGTTTCACTTCATTCTCGACACTGTTCATTCTTTCATTTACACTATCAATTTTCGTATTGACTAACTTGCTAATGCCTTCTATTTTCTTGTCTACATTCTCATTAACAGAGTCAATTTTCCTGTCCACATTCTCATTAACAGGGTCTATTTTCTTATCTACTAAATCACTTACATTAGTTATCTGGCTATTTACACTCTAGTGTACACTTCCTATTACTGAACTAATTTGATTATTTACAGTTTCATTGACACTTTCTTTTACAGAACTAACTTGTGTATTTACAGTATCATTTACTCTACTAACTTGGTTATTTACATCTTCTTTCAAGCTATTTACACTTGTGCTCACACTAACCATCTGGCTACCTAGCCTCTCAATTAATTCTTGCAGTGCTTCCAGTTCTGCAGATGTTTTTTTAGTTAACGTTCACTGCGATGGTTGTACAAAACAGTCTTAATTTTTGCGGCCTACAGCTTTTAAAAATTTTTTTTAATCTCACAAATTACTTTTTTATTGCCTAACTTAATTTTAATTTATTAATTAAAAATTGCCTCCATCCCACTTCTGACACCAGTGTTACATGGATGCCTGCGGGGCATATCTGAGTTCGTGAAGGATGGAGGTCTTAATAAAAATAAAATAACTACATTTGATTTTTCATTTATTCACACAGCTATTATTCACAGCATTAATCCACCTAGCTCCACTAATAGTCTTTTTCTTAATCAATGAGCACAATATTTAATGTCTCTTTCAACTATAATTAACATCATCCTTAATGTGTCTGGTTTCAGTAAATTAACTCATACTCATCATTAACATGTGTTCAGTTTATCTGTTGCCATCATTTCTAATGTCTATCACTCATGCATCCAATCCAATAGTCCAGCCCGCAGTCTTACTCTTCACTGCTCAGATGTTCACAGTCGTAGATTTTCCTCCCGCTGGTCATTTCTCTCGCCGTGCGCTTCTCTTCTCGCTAGTCGTCTACCGCTGAAACTCATCCATTCAACAACTGCCAGCTCTGAGGCCCAATGCACCTTTTATAGCCACTGGTCTTGACCTGGAAGGTTTGCCACANCCATTCAACAACTGCCAGCTCTGAGGCCCAATGCACCTTTTATAGCCACTGGTCTTGACCTGGAAGGTTTGCCACATGCTGAGTCTAGCTGAGAGCAACAAGGTCAGTAATCCAGAGCATTCTTCAAATCTCTCAAAGACACCTGATACCAAAGGTCAGGAGCAGCACGTGTCCTGATAGGCATAACAGGCAGGCTTTGTAAAGATTCCTTTATGAAAAGCTACTGTCTCTTTGGTTGCAACTGATANCCATTCAACAACTGCCAGCTCTGAGGCCCAATGCACCTTTTATAGCCACTGGTCTTGACCTGGAAGGTTTGCCACACGCTGAGTCTAGCTGAGAGCAACAAGGTCAGTAATCCAGAGCATTCTTCAAATCTCTCAAAGACACCTGATACCAAAGGTCAGGAGCAGCACGTGTCCTGATAGGCATAACAGGCATGCTTTATAAACATTTCTTTGTCAAAAGTCGCTGCGTCTCTGGTTGCAACTGTTTGCACACGCACGTCAATAAATCATCTGTGCCTCGCACACTCAGAGCAGCCGCCTGTAACGATATATATCACTCCTGAGCAAGGGTGCTGAGTGGGGTGGAAGCCCCAGCTATATAGGTGTGGCCCACGCCTCTGTGGAAAGCCCGTAAAAACCCATAAAAATATTTTAAAAATGAAAAATTAATAATAATAACCTTTTTAACTTACTTTTAATTCAGAAAAAAAACTTACAATATTAAATTAACTGTTTGAAAAAATTTTGGACATTCAAATATAAAAACATATTCTTCCGAAATAGAAATTAAAATATTTAGTGTTACCAGATATGTGGTGTTCAAAAACAGGACATGTTCAATTAACTAGCATTAAAAAAGGACACTTGCAAGAAAATTACATGAATAAAGCAGAGACATAATATTACAATAGAAATACGGTATACAAAATCAGTATATTAAGTCGCAGGTCAGTTAAAAATATATTACATACAAAATTGTAAATTATTCAAAAATTGGTTCCATAAAGCTTTCAAACTAATACAAAATATTTTTTTTGCAACCAGATTAAGTGATAATTGTATTCACTTTGAATATGAAAGTTAATTCCACTTAGTTTATAGGCACTACATAATATTTTGCTAACAAATAATATAGTATTATTTGCACAAAAGATAGTTGTACATAAGTACTGGACACAATATTTTTTAACTGTCAGTTAATCACTCTCGCATAGCTCAGGTTCAGATACGTTTTTATTGTACTTATTTGTTCTACCAGGTTTCTATTTCCTAGCAAATAATCATTAAATTTTCAATAAATTAGGCACTTCTCAACTTATAAATGCAATAACAAAATAGCCAGGGAAAAATATGTGTTGATAAAGACAAAGAATTTACATAAGATTCTCCAAAAAGTTTGGACTTTGCATAAAGTTCATTGGTGCCATTATTACATATTAAAAAACACACAAAAAGTAAAGTTTTGCTGTCTTCCTCTTTTATTGGAAAAAGAGGACATTTCAATTTTTTTGTCACACCTGGCCGGACAGTTTACACAGCGTTAAAATAGAGGGCATGTCCTGGTAAAAGAGTATGTCTGGTAACCGTACCAATATTAGTTCAAAGTGATCTCAGTGGTGCCCGCCATCCCTCGACGGCCCTGCTCCTGAGCCTGCCATCACTGCTGTCAACAATACTGACATGCCAAGGCAGGGTAGTTGGGCAATGACCACCAGGATGAACAACCCAAAGAAATCCTTTTGATACTGGTACTCTCATGTAGGGTGTATGGGTGGTGACTAAGAGATGGCTGATAAACCGCAGCCTGCTACTTTGTCACAGATATTTCATTGTGTTACAGATATATCTGTGATGAGTCCATAGACTAAAGGTGCTTATTCATCTTCTGTGCATGTACCCAACATTGACCTACCACAATCATACACAACTGTCAGTCATATGGTTAACAGAGATGAATGTGTTTGTTTACATCTTAATTTTTAAATGACAAGCGCTATTATATTAATAAAATACTTTTACCAATTCGAATTTAGTCAAACTGCATTACAAATTGGTTAGAGAAAGTGTAAAAACATCTCTTAGCACGTGTTTACAAATCAGTTTTCTAACCTAAAATCCAAACCATGCCGTTTTTGCTAGACGTGCTGTCAGAAAAGCAATTCAATGCTGGGACACTAAGATTGGTTGTGTGCCACCACAGACATCCGTCTACCTCATCTTCAGTCTATGGACGAGTCATTGAAATATCTGTGACTGAGATATCGCATAATGGCAGGTTCACAGCTTGTGAATNTCTTCAGTCTATGGACGAGTCATTGAAATATCTGTGACTGAGATATCGCATAATGGCAGGTTCACAGCTTGTGAATCGAAATGTGACAAGTGAAGCAGCTTCTTTTGTCACAGTTTATTTCAACTGCCTGTGACATGTTACAAAATCACAACTAGCCTTGCATGTTTACTAAGTGACGGCAGCTGACTGCTTTTAAACAAACTATTCCATGAGTAACCACAGCTTCTGTTTGAAACTGTAATAAATCTCTTCTCATGAATTTCTTTAGCTTTAGTTTTATTATGTTTGCTCTGACATACTATATTTTTATAATTATTCTACAAAACATTGGTTGCTAATAAAAACAATACAATATTTTTTTATATGTACTTCTATGNATATTTTTATAATTATTCTACAAAACATTGGTTGCTAATAAAAACAATACAATATTTTTTTATATGTACTTCTATGCTATTTTTGACAGATACAAATTTGACATGACTCAGTTGTGGATGTCGCCAGGTGTCTGGTCCGGCTCNACTTCTATGCTATTTTTGACAGATACAAATTTGACATGACTCAGTTGTGGATGTCGCCAGGTGTCTGGTCCGGCTCTCTCCATCCAATATTTTGAAGACTAACATAAAAGTTTCCAGTGATGATTTATGGATGTGCGTGTATTATCAGTTGCAACCAAAGAGACAGTAGCTTTTCATAAAGGAATCTTTACAAAGCCTGCCTGTTATGCCTATCAGGNTTATCAGTTGCAACCAAAGAGACAGTAGCTTTTCATAAAGGAATCTTTACAAAGCCTGCCTGTTATGCCTATCAGGGCACGTGCCGCTTCCGACCTTGGGTATCGGGTATCTTTGAGATACCATTGAAGGAATATTTTGGTCATTACTACTGCCCTAGTTTCTCTCAGCATGACTCTGAGTACGTTCAACCTTCCAAATCAAGACCAGCGATAGTATAAAAGTGTGACGGGCCTCCGAGACGGCAGTTTACGAGAGACGGGAGTTTGGGCAATTGTGCGACATTAAGCGATAGACGACGAATATGAAGAGCAAAGAGTAACGCCGGAACTGACAAGCGGGAGGAAAATCTACAACTGCGAACATCAGAGCATTGAAGGGTGCGACTGGTAGGCTGGACTATTGGATTCGATGCGTGAGTGAAATACATTGTAAATTATGCCAACAGACAGACTGAACATGCATTAATGATAAGTATGAGTTAAATAAAAATAACCAAACACAGGCATTAAGAACGTTAATTAGAGTCGAAATAGGCATTAAATCTTGCGTTCACTTAGAAATAACGAGTAATAGTGGAGATAGATAATTTAATGCTGTAAATAACAGCCATGTGAATAAATTAAAAATCAAATTTGGTTCTTTTATTTTTATTAAGAACTCCATCCCTCACAAACTCAGATACGCCCCTCTGACGTTCATGCAACAGTACTATAAATATTTGGAGAGATGTTCATAGTTTTCCAATACATAGTTTGTAAAATTGCTAATTTCTTTTTACTTCAATTTAAATTTTTTAATGGGTTACTACCCAATATCTTTAAATTGACAATTATAAACATTGGGCATACTTCCTGTGTGATCAGACATTAAAAGATTTAATGTTCATTCACGTTTTAAACTATATTAATGAATAGATTCTTTCTTGTCATGTTTCAAGGATAAGGAATTTGTGAGATGGCATTTTAACTGTATTTTACGAACATCACCAGTTGCCACACAGGATTCAAGTATATAAAAGTCCTGCAGGATTACAGATGATATGTATTATTTCAGTGTTTGTGTTTGTCTTCAACATACTAACGCAACTTAACGCAGGGCAATGCACAAGTTAAATTTATATAATTATTGTGTATGTTCCTTCTGGAGAGTGATTTGTGTTTTGCACAGTGCAGTGTAGAATAAATGCTTTCATCTTTTTGTAATTCAGCATTATTAAGCTATTTCTCATGTGTCATCTAAATTAAAAACATTTTTCTGTGGGAAATGCATGATTCACATAAATTTCCTGCAAAACCAAACAAAAGTTACACCCTGTTCTGAAAAGGTGAGAGTAGCAATTTTTTTTATTCTCGGTATTCTGAGTGCTCTTAAAGTGACAAGGCCTTAGTAACGGAACACAAGCAATTTCGGAATTAGGAAGGAATCGGTCAGGGCCTGTATTAAGGAACCATTCACCTAGCGTAATTTCTGAAAGCCATGGCAAACTGAATTCAGATGGACGGACCAGGTTCAATTCCTGGCAGGGCCACTCCCAGATTTTCACATTTGGGAATCAACCCAGATAATGCCACTGGTCTGCGAGTTTTCTCAGGGATCTCCCATTTCCCCGACCTTGCATTCCTGCGCTGCCTCCACATTCACCTCGTTTCATCCTCATCTGCTCTCAAGACCTCGTTGTTCAGAGCTGCTTCAATATTTCCACTTTCCACCACTTTCCATTATACAATTGTGGTTAATTCAGCAGGTAGATAATTATTCAGAGTAGCAGCTTTTCTGAAGGAAACATCGTAGACCCACAAAAGTAACATAAATGGGTTCTGCACAGCTTACTTTTTTAATATTGAGGAGGGCGTAATGGTAAAATAAGTAGAACGTACTAAATAAAATAGATAAATGTACGAGCAGTTTGTCTGCTTTGTTTATGTCGAATGCCATGATGTTTGGTGAAGTAATGCTGTAGTAACGTAAACTAATGTGCATCTCGCCGTTATCTTATTGGCTGTGGATGTGTAGATATCACTGTATGTTAGTTGCAGTTTAGATGCGAGACAGTGCGGTTCATGGCGAGTGGTGTGTGTGTTGTGCACGTCCGAATCCAAGAGTGCGAAGGTTTCTGATTTAAAAATGTAGGGTGGAAGAACGAGTGTTTCTGTGTGTGATAGTCATCTAAGTGGCAGGTGTTACTTGAACGTTTAAGTAGATAATGGTGTTTTTTCAAGTCAGGTAAGCGAAAGTCGTGCAGGACGGTGGTTGAATTGGCCGAGGACAGTTGAATTAAACCAGCCGCCTACCTAGGTGAGTTAATTCAAATACTTCCCGTATGTTTTACAGTTACTTTAAAATCCTAAAATCATAGATTAGATTAAAACCCTAAAATCATAGATTAGATTAAAAACCTATAATCCTAGGTTGGATTAAAACCATATAATCCTAGATTAGATTAAAACCCTATAATCTCAGGTTGGATTAAAACCATATAATCCTAGGTTAGATTTAAAATGTAAAATAGTGATTCACTCATCATGGGGTTGGGTTTAGTTAGGTTAGGTGGGCACATATTACAAAATTGGGTGGACTTAAGTTAAATTGATGTGTTTTTGTAATTTTGTGGGTGCATTTTTAGTGATTTTTCCCCACCATTTCCCTGATCTTCATACCCCTCCCCTCTAACCTTTTTTGTGGTTTGTATTGCTAAAAAGTTAATGCCCCTAGTAAATTCGTGTTGTGTAATTAGTAGTGTGGAAATATACCACTTTCCATGATTTTTTCTTTTAATTGCAGAAAAGCTGGTACTCTGAATAATTACCCTTTCATAAAAATTTGTTTATGAACTTCTATAGTGTTTCCCAATGTAAATATATAACAAAAACGCGCATACATGGAAATGATTCAGCAAAGTACGTACACTAAAAAATAACTACTTATTTTCACTCCCGTTACCACTTCTTACGGAAAAGTCACAATTCTACATCATTAAAGACGTAATCCATCAAAGGAACTGCGTAGCATAACCACTACAAATGATGTACAAAAGTATTTGCATTCAAACATTAAATTGAACAAAATCTTTAAAATGCTGAACAAATAACACAGCGCTAACGGTACCCGCGTTCTTGGAATTCCAGTTATCCGGCACACCCCTCTGTGGGTTACTGGTAACTGTGATCTGTCAAAATAGGTAAACAAAAGATGACACTTACCATTTAAATCTTTTGTGAGTTGAGACCTTGTGGACATTTTACGGGCACACGACGGACCGTCATATGACACGCTTATAACGAACGTAGGCACACGAAATACATAAAGGTCTTACAAAGAAAACATTAAATCTTGTTACACATTCCAATCATTCCCTACACTTTTAATGCTGCAAAGCAGCCCACAGCTACTAATCAGGGCATCCACACCACAAAAACTAAAATACGTTTCAGTATACACTTGTGCCAACACGGTATTTTAAGCAAGAATGGCAATGACGAAGGACACTTTTGCACCAATTGCAACAGAGCAAAATGCCAAATGAAACTTTGCCGAGATGAATAATCCATTTTTAACCATGAGAATCAAGAATGTTTGGCGTAGTTTAACGTGCGCACATATATCAAAGAAGAGAGACACGTTCATGAAATTCTGTCAGTTTGCTTTCATGAGCCTGTAGATATTTGTTTCTAATTATACTGATATTGTAGACCAACACATGGAAGCAACCTAAATAATTTTGCTAGGTTAAGGCCCTTAAGCTACTGTCACAATGTCAAGTTTTTTTGTCAAACTGTTTGCGATAAGTGAGGTCATATAAAATTCGACAATTATGACATCATTGAAAAGCCATAACACCACCATTTTTAACTGAGAAAAAATGGCTATACAATAAAAACTTTATGCATGAATAATGATGCAGTAAGCGCTGGTCTGGCATACGGAAACACCTCTTGTGTATTATCAGTTTCCAATTAATGTTTTAATTCTTAATTCTAGTGAATGGAAACAGGCGTCAAGCCTGTCATGTTTACTTTTTATCCTACCCTAACCTCTTTAATCACAACCATATTTAAGTTGTTCATACTTCGAAGCCGACATCTTCTATCAGAGAAGCTTAATTTTGTGAAGAAATGCGTAAAAAAATGCACACATGCGCTTTTTAAATACTTTTTTACTTAGTTGATGAAAATATTTAATTTATGAGGAAGCTGTATGGGCATGAATGCTATTTAAAGTGAATATTGCACATAATATTGCGAACTCAGAGGCAATAATTTGTATTGTGCAGCGAACATATATGATACATAAAATTTAATTTTGAGTAAATAAGCTAAAATAAATTACAACATTCTTTAGATTTCTTCCTGTCGGACTGAATGGGAAAACAAAATCAATATCTCACTATGAAAGTAATTTTTAAATAATAAATCAACATATATTCTCCCAGTAAAAAAATGTTACAGTGTGACACATTTTTCAAACACATTCAGGATTATTTGATAAAAATTGATGGACGGAAAAATTTGATGGCCATATTTTGCCTTAGAGTTTTATTGTCAAATATAGTTTACAACGAAAATCTGACAGTTAGACAGGGGCTTTACACAATAGTAAACTGAGGAATTTTTTTACTTTACATTTATTTTCCTATGACGAAAACACCAATACACACTACAATTGTGTGTGGTGTCACATGACATTGGATATATCCATTTATATTATAGTAAAGGCCTACAAGAGGGACTTCCGCACTAAGATATCTTTGGTGTAGGAGTTTTAATGTTATTATTGTTGTTATTCGTTAAAGTATTTGACTCAATGTGAATTAAACATTATTTATCCAGATTTTGCATTTTAATTGTGCATTGTGTGACCACATCTGGAGACACAGGCGTGATCGAAGAAAATGCAATGTTCGCAGAAAAATCTTGACATTTTTATGAGTGAGTGAACATACATATAACTCGACAACATTCACTGCAGCACGAAGTGAGTGAACCACCAAATCGTTATACAGCAACCCAGCACGGATCCTAAGTGGCAAGAGAAGATATTTTAATTCCCCTTAAAAAATGAGTAGCAATTTGGAGCATTTTTTTTTCCAATAGTACTTTATGACAATGACAGACCCCAGCACCCAGCAACGAAGTTAACCCTTCACTGGAAGTGTTGCGTTGCGCTGTGAAAATGCCAGCTTTTTGGCGGGAAAATGTCAATATCTGGTTTCTCCAGGTTGAATAACAATATGTAACCACAAACATAACCAGCGAGATTACTAACTACCGCTATGTTTTGGGTTCTCTTGACAGCAAAGTGGCAGATAAAATTTTAGATCTGATATCCTAACCTATCTCAAAAGTATCTTCACCGACCTCATAGGGCATTTAGTCAGTGAGTTTTCAGAGTCGGAACAAGGCACTGCAAAGCACTGAGACTGTTCTGAGAGACAAAATGCCTATATCTCTATTGTGTGAAATGCCACTACTTGCAGAGGAGAACATAAATTACGAAATTCTTGAGGACAATTGTTTTACTACGACTTCATACGAGTGTATGTGCAATCGTAACTAAAAGTCGTGACGATTTTGATACACAAGCTAGCATGGTGATCAAGGCTCTGAAAATGAGTACATTGGTATTTGCATTTTTTTTTGCGACAGCACACTGCCCGATAATTCTACATGTAGGGCCTTTACCACTATTGCAACTCACAATTGTGATGAGGCTATTACCCACCTCGAGCAGCAGGTAGCATACCTAACCTCATCAATTCAAGATCTAACAACCAGCAAGCACCTTAGAGAGGGGTCCTGTTCTCGTGGTAAGCAACGAGAATTTGACATTTGCTGGTACCATTATAAATTCCAGGGAAATTCTTAAAATTGTGTCAATCCAAGCAATTTCAAACCTTGGCACAAATATGTCGGCCTCCTCAAGGACTTTCGTAATCTACTCCATGCTAACTCTTACTCTTGAAACAGTGGGCCTTCTAATCTCATGCAAGCCCAGACGTCAACCACAATGTAAACTTGCAGCTACCGAACTTTGTGGCACCTAGCACTTCAGCTTCGGCCTACAGGCCAGTTCGATGCCTCTTGGTGGTACGTCACACAGCGCGAGCTGCTACGACGTAACGACCAATTGCCCATGCGCCCAAAAGCTGTGGCTGTGCAGTAAACACAGTTTCGGATCGCCTTAAGTACAGGGGATGGACAAAATAATATGAACACCATACAATGTGGTACATTTTGTTGCATGTTGGCAACACTGCTTCCGTGTAAATAATGCGACGCGTATGTATTGCACAGTTTACGTGCCAAGTCTTGTAGGTTATATAACAGTGTATTTTATGCTTTGTTCTGCGATGGCTAAAACAAGCGATCGGTGAAATGTGTCATCTCTCAGACTTCGAAAGAGGGCACATCGTTGGTGCTCGGTTAGCGGGAGCATCTGTGACGAAAACAGCTGAATTGTTAATCATTTCACGAGCGACAGTATCCACGGTAATGACAGCATACACAAAACATGGTAAAACATCATTGGCGAAGAGGAATAGTGTTCGAAACTGAAAGTTAACTGACAGAGACTGACGAACATTAAAAAGAATTGTGGCCAGAAAACATAAAACTACCACGGCAAAAGTGACAGCAGAACTCAACACCCATTTGAGTAATACTGTTTCGACAAAATAGTACGGCGGGAGCTCCACAAAGCTAACATTCATGGAAGGGATGCAATTGCGAAACTCTTTATAACGGAAGTCAACGCTAAGCTGCGAAAGAATTGGTGCCACGATCATAAAACCTGGACACTTGATGATTGGAAGAATATGGTATGGTCCGATGAATCATCGTTTACATTGCTTCCTACAAACGGCCGGGTTTATGTAAGGAGAACCTCAAAAGAAGCCTACGATCCGGACTGCCCGCTTCCTACAGTCAAGCATGGGGGAGGTTCCTTTATGATTTGGACGGCTATATCGTGGTATTCAGCCGGTCCTCTCATTCACATCACTGGCCGGATTACTGCGAATACAATTCTCGACATCCTCAATGATGAAGTTCTTACTATGACTAGCATATTGCTGCCAAACACTGCCATATTCCAAGATGATAATGCGCCCATACATACAGCCAAAAAGGTTCAGTCTTGGTTTGAGGAGCATCAGAATATCATCAAACATTTTCCCTGGCCAGACCTCAACATAATTGAACCGTTATGAGGAGTTTTAGAGCAGAGAGAGAGGAGCAGATTTCCATCTCCAACATCATTTAATCATTTGGCAGATGTTTTGATACAATAAAGGGACAACATTCCATTGGAAACTATTCAGACACTCTACGACTCTATTCCGCGAAGAATTGCAGCAGTTCTAAAAGCAAATGGTGACCCAACACCTTTTTTAAAAATTAATATGGAGTATATGTTAGGTGTTCATATTATTTTGTATATCCCCTGTATTTATTAATAGAGTTACCTCTTGTAATAAATAGGTAGGGCGGTCTCTTGAGTTACGTAATCCTTGTCGGCAAGAAGGTGTAAGTTCCATTCTTGTCGACCTGCACTACGCACTCTTGGCATGATGTGGTTGGTGCGGCCCTGTGTAGCTGGTGCGGTTGATCTGATTTCGGCGGCCAGAGTGGGCACAAAGAGCTCGTGAACGCATGGTTCACATCAGGTGGCAACATGCCACATTTATGCGCATTCACTTTAATAATGTTTTGCATTAAACACATTTCTTACTAGGCATTAAGACACAGCTATTTTCTTTCTGTTTTCATATATATTTAGTATATTTATCTATATGTAAAAGTGTGATTTAGACAACAATAAAATATGTTTTTGTTAAAAGAAATATGAAATGTTTGTCACACAATACATATTTAGGATACAACCAAAATGTCACACCTGGTGAGATTTTTCAAATGTTTGGTTCAGAAAATATTAAAATACCATGAAGGAGCCATATTGCTATGTTTTTGAGACTTTGTTTTTCAGACCTTAAATTGCAGTGTTAATGAGGCTATTCTGAGTTATTCTTTTTGCAGTATTTTATCACAGATAATATCTTGCCCCCAGTACCTGGTATATCTTACCCCCAGTACCTTGCAAGTGAAAGTACCTTCGTAGGGCATAAATAAAAATGTCATGTTTTATTTTATGCAATAAGTATTGGCCTGCACGAAAGAAGATGACTTGTCTTCCTATATACCTGGAGGGAAATTCTAGCTCGGCATTCAACTAGCGATGTTACTGGGATTCACCATAGACTACCGGCACATTGTCATCTATCCGAAGAAGAAACTGGTATAGCTCCTTGTCAATACACATTAAGATGCTATCGTGGTAACAGGAGAAAACCTGGAGACAGTATAACTGAAGCTATAGTCTATCTAATGGTTGCTGACTCATGTTCAGCTGAGTACTATAGACCATGTCAAGATGCTGAAGAATGTGGAAAATGGCAAAAATATCTTAGCATCTTGGCTGCAGGCAGATCGTTTGGGATGAGCGGAAGGTAGATTTTTATCGCGGGCATTATGCAAACATCAGTTGTTTGGTCCACATCGATGCCGTCGAGTAAACTCGTGATGCGCTCGATAAGCTGGAGAATACTACTGCTAGTTATTTTCGTCGATGTTGGGTAGAATCCATCTTCTTTCGTCAGTGTACCCCTGAATCGCAGGAACGACTAACAAGGAAGTGTCACGTATCTTGGGGTTGGAATGCTATCCGAACTTTTTGAAAAGTCAGGGTTGGAAACATGGTGGAAACGCCATAGCTGACGGAGTGAGGACAATAATGGGCCAGTGGTGGCCCTGCCAGTGCAATGGCAATCAGCCATGGCTAGGTCATAAGCAGCTTTCCAGAGGCTGTATATGTTCTTCGCCTGTGGTGATGACCCGCGAGCTGAGTGCACAACCCCAACTGAGGCCTTTGGGTAGATCTCAGGGTGGCTGAGCTCCACGGAAGGGACTGTCTGGCGTCCTGGAGGAGTTGGACTTCTTCTCCTGGGTGAAAACTCAGTGTGCATGGAATATTCGTGGAAACCCAGGGTATCAGTGAGAAGCCCTGGCCTTTGTCCAGGCTAATCGCGGGTCGGACTCTGGGTGGCATTGGTTGAACCTTCTGCTGGGAGGTGACCTGGAGGCAGGTATTTGCCTGGAGGGCAGCAATGGTGGCCCGTACAGCCTCAGTAGTGGGGGTGAAAGAGGGCATTCCCTCCCACCAAACCTTCACAACACATAGTGCTGGGTTCAGTGACTTGCTCTTGTCACTCAAGTACCCCTTGGCGAATAAAAATGGCGTGTCACCGGACCCGGTTTCGAATGGTTGATGCTCGCTAATAAAAGAATGCTGGTCTGGCCCACCTACTAAGGAGACTTGTTTACGAAGCACGTTCGTAGAGGTTGGATAGGCCTCGGCTCCATCAGGGTGGAGTGTGCAGATTCAAACCTGTACGATACTGTTGACAGGTGAGGTGGTAACCATGCCCACCGCGATTGGAATGAGCGTTATCTCTTTATATTGGATTGCATTCAACTGCAGCCAATTTAAACTCTGTGGTGCTAATTATTGTCTGAGTGCAGACATTGTGGGACTGACTGGTGTGCACAGCATGGATTACTTAACCCTTGAAGTGTCAAAATACAATGTCTGATGTGGCTTTGTGGCCGATCTGAAAAAAAGATACTAGTGCTGGGCACTGTGCACACTGTATGTTGCTCTGAATTATACTCCCGTTATACCCAACGGGCTCAGGCACGGGAGACCCAACTGCTCACATGCTGTACAAGGTACAGATAAAGATATCCAAACTTCTGATGGTAATGTGAATGAACCTATCGGAAATGGCTAGCATGCATGAAGTTCCACTTTCGTGACCCTGTCTTCAAACACAACCGACTCGTCGATGTTTATGAAATATTCCATGGCAATCGACTACGAAGCCAAGGCTGCAAAGAAAATCTCGTTAGCATGTGTTAACACCTTGGTGACCTATGGCATACTGATAGTTGGTTTGATGTGGTGCTTTGTTTTATTACTTATGATCGCCGTAAAAATTATTTCCATCTTCTCAAATGCAAGCATAGGTTCATTTCTTCGTTTCGGAAGTTCATTAACTCTCCATGCCGGTCAACGATTGTCACGACCACCTCGTGTGCTCTCTTCATGACGAACAGAATGTAGTTGATGCTTTGCAGTGCCACGACCAGTTTAAAACCTCCAGGTACCATAGGCTCAGACTTGTGCAGCATATTGCTGGGCCTACCATTGAGATATGAATTGCTGGCCAAATTGAATTTTATTCTAATAACATTAACAGGCAAGAAGATTCATGGGTTTTGCCAGCTTCGTATATGCGTGGCTCGAATTCCAGCATTGGCCTAATGGAATGTGGTTTCGTAAAGTCGATATCTTCACTGTATATGATGACACTTCAGAGTATTATAAACTCCACATTGTTCGAATTCTGTGTCGGAAGACAGTGAATCTTCGATGTACCTTGCAATGTCTAGTTCGTAAAAGCCAATGGGCAATGTTACCTAGTGGGAGACATTGCCACTTGTAACGAGATACATTTTACAGTTTTTTCATCTATGTTCGGTATCATATTGTAGGTTTGAAAATCGAACAAACGTATACACCATTCCCCCTCCAGGTCGAGTGGAGGGAAGTGTACTGCACGCAGCTCAGAGCTACGACCCATCAAGGTAAGTGTTATCGACATGACTGATGATTTCCTGTCTGTGTATAGCCATTTTATTCAATTACTTGTACAATCTAATGAGGAAGCAAACACACATGTGCTCGCAGTTTTATGTGTTCGGCATCTCCACCATTCCATACTTGTAAGTGAGTTTGCTATTTTTTAGGTACCATCGTAATTCCGTTGGAGGATGCAAATTCCCAAAACGACCATATAGTCTGCAGTTTTCCACATATTACATAAGTTACCTAGTGGGTATGGGGCCCGGCTGTCATGTCCAGGCTGATTATGGCATGTTCGTCATATCTGGGTATATGGAGCACAGCATCTCGCATAAACACTCCTCGAAAATTAGGTATTTTCAATTTGCATGCAAACAGTTCCAAATCCACGTTAGTGACTGGCCATTTCGGTAGAGCTTTTATTAGCTACTTTTCCTGCTGCGATGCTTTTGGATAATTTTTTTTTACCGATTTCGATAGCTTCCATATTTGCATTGTGCCTTTGGGCGATTGACAACTGCTTCCATTCGTTCGATGCTGTGTTTACGGCTCGGACGATACCACTCGTGGCTCCGATTAGATCCCTGAGGGCCCGAGTGCAGGCAAAAGTATTGGAAAATCCACCAGTGGATGCTTTCTTGGTCTTGCATGCTTTTCTTCCCTTCGTCACCACTATTAGTTTCATTTGCGCCTTTTGCTTGCTCTTTGCACCCATGCCCATCTTCACCTTGGCCTTCATCATATTGAAAATGCTCCATGCTGCTACTTTTTCTCCGAGTCTGGCATCTGACGATTTTATTATCTTGTCGGCCTTTAGTGCAAGTATCATGTCTGCCTGGAGCCATGCTTGTAGATCCTTGTTCAGGGAGTAAAGAACATAGTGTTCCTTTCATGCCTCGTTCAGCACATTGATGCCTTTATTGCCAAGTGCTAGCCTTTTGACTATCTTTGTTGCTGGCCCACAGAACTTGTCGGGAATATGTAGCTCGAACAGTATATTGTTGATAAGCATATCGATGATCCCGCTTCCAGCTATGGTCTTACCTCTTCGAGACATCACAGTGAACTGTCGTAGGAACTTATAAATTGGTCTCCTTTTACACATTTTTGTTTCGGTATCATGGAGATCGTCAAGCAGGTTGTTCGTATTTTGGTACAAGTTAGCGAGAAAGATGCCGAACTCTCACATGACTCTCGTCATGGTGAGCTGTTGCCTGGTACCATGAGATGTATCATTGTGGGACCACCCAATTGCAGCAAGGCATGTGCTTCTAAATATTTTGGGGGAACCCAGTGGTATTTTGTTCGAGTATGTGTATGTACCATCCAAATCGCTCCAGCGACCAAAATACCATCACCTGGGATGTGTACTACAGGCTGTGGATGGTGTGAAAAATTTCCCATGCAGCGATAATGAAGCGGTTGTGCCGCCTGGTGAAGCATTGCCAAACTCAGCATTCGTCTTCGATGATGTAGCATGCGAGAAGCAGAAGTACATCCAGGAGTACTTTAGCATTGTGATCGTAAAAGACTGGCCTCTATATAATGGCAGGCACCAACATGGCTTCGATCAGTTCATCGTCGACCATCGAGAATGATTTCGAGCATATCAAAATTCGGGATGAGTAACCTCAAGTTGCTTCTTGACAAAGACGAAGATGGAGGTTGTCTCGTACCAAGAATCGATGGAACTTGCAATGCTGGCAGAATAATTCGAAATGTTGGCGAACCGGAACGATTCAAAGATGTTGCTAATAAACATTTCGTCCTCGAAACTGCTAATGGCAGAATCTCGGAATTACGCATTGTGTTGTTCGAGCAGAACAAATTCTTTCGCACTTACTTATTTAAGCTCGGGGCGAAGATAGATCGTGTGAAGACGAGATCGTTCGCGACTTGATGGCCATGTACGAATATGTAGCGAGTGTTTAAGGCCAAATTACTGACAGGTTGAATAGAGTATCAGCTTAAAATGAAGAGAATTTAAATGTGCTGAAAGATTCCATACACCATACATTCACTACTTAAATTTTCTGCCTCACCATGAAAATGAATATTTAAAAACACAGCAGGGACATATCGGATGCCTGCAGCGAACGTCTGGAAAGAATCGAAAATCGTTCGTTGGAGACTCACGACTAAACCTATAAAAGAGAACAACAGCAACCATTTTTATTCACTGCGATGTTGGACATTTACTAGCGACCTGCATCGAGTGATAGTCGGTTCGCTCGAAGTATTTGCTCGCCAAAAAAGCCAAACTTTCGCGCGACCTTAGGAATGAAGAAATATTTAAGCCCATATTACTCACTGTCTCGATCTACTCAGGGAGAGCGTTGGGGCACTTGTAGTCGTGAAGACCGAAATCGACGATACTACTGAGACTATGTAGAAGCGGAAATGTAATAACGTACAAACAAATTGGGAAGGTGATTCGGATGTGTATTTGACACACAAGAAAAAGGTATAGAAAAAAGCCCTCAAATCTAATGCTCTTGCTCGTCGGTACCTGCAATCGTACACACCTCTAAATAATGGTAAGACATATGGTGTATTCAGGTTTCGATGACAAATGTTTCCTTAGTGCTGATCAAATAAAGTTACTACTAGGTTCGATCATCCAAGTAGATGATTACAATATGTGTGGAAACCCCAGGACTCTACGAACTTCTATTTCATAAGGAGCACAGAGAGTTTACAGATTTAGAGCTGCTGGAATACAAGACATTCCTAGAACTCATACACACACTTTACCAAGATAATGATCCCGAGACTGGTGCTTATAAGGACAACGATCACGAAAATATCGTCATTCTCGCAGACCTCTTCAGTGGTCTAGCACTGAAAAGTGGGGAATGTTTGATGATAGACAGTGACAAGAGCTTCGACTATATGTTTTGAGATGATCTGTACGAACTGGTTGATAGGCTACAACTACTGATTGCTTCGCAAAGGGTTGGCAATTATCCGCACACCAACGACATTGTATCCATCGTCGAAGAACTGAAGGAGAGAGGCTTCACACGATGACTCGGTTGGGAATTGCCCACGAACTGCATGTGACCACCATGTGCAACTACTGTCGTCGCAAGATCACGATTTGCGGGATAAACGACCTGTTTCAAGCCGACCTCGTCGAGATGATACCATATGTTAGGGTCAACAAGGGCTACATATGCATGTTGACAGCTTTCAATGCCTATAGCAAATTTGTCATGGCCAGGCCGGTCAAGATGAAGAATGTGTGCAATGTCACAGAGGCCATGGAATATGTGTTCCATGGAGGACGCATCGCATCCCGACTAATCTGCAAACCAACCAGGGTAAGGAGCTTTACAATGCAAAGTTAAAGACCCTGATGGAGAAACATAACATAAATCATTATTCCAAATACAGCGATCTCAAAGCATCTGTATTCGAGAGGTTCAACAGGACTCTGACGGGCAAGATGTGGAGGCATTTCGCTGCGAATGGCAGCTAAAAGTAGCTGAGGCTACTCTCGAAACTCGTTCACGAGTACAATTGTACCGTTCATTCTACCACCTGCATGAAGCCCGAAGATGTCAAGGACGACTCCCTGCTTCGGACCATGTATGCTTTTACGAACGGGAGGAACCCATGCAAGCCAAAAGCCAAAATCGGTGACCTGGTGCGCATCTCCAAACAGAAAGATATCTTCGAAAAAGGTTTAACAGCAAACTGGAGCCCCGAAATGTTTCGTATGCGACATATATGGAACTATGCTCCTAGGACCTACTATCTCGAAGATCTGAATGACATACCCATCCATGGTGGTTTCTATGCCGAGGATATCCAGTCAACGAAGTTTCCAGATGTGTATTTGGTTGAGAAGGTGCTGAAACGATTTAATGGAAGGACGTACATCAAGTGGCGTGATTTCCCTGCCTGCTGTAATTCCTGGTTCGCTGAAGCAGACATCGAGAGGTGAACTCGCTGTGGAAGAGGAAGATTACTATACATGGTTACATAAATATATATAGACACTTTTGTTCAAGAGCTTTAGTGTTTCCACATGTCATTGTAAATCAGTTTTATCAAATAAAAAATTAATTAATTAAATATGCCATATTTAATTAATTTTGTAATATAAGATTGATTAAAAAAATATATTATCAGTAGAAAAAGTAGAGATTATATATATATACATACACACTCCATGCTTGGAGGGATGTCTCATCTGCAAAAGCAAAAGGTTTGAAAATGAACGACATGGTGCTTCTTTGGTGGTAGATGGTAAAAAGAATGTGTTAAAAGTGCAATTAAGTAGCCAATGGGCAGATTCAATTGTTTGTTGTGTGTGGAGGGATAATTTGTTATATATGGCCAATTATTAATCTGATGAGTGGAGGGGTGTGCGGAGAAGGGGGTCAAATATTATATGTTCCTCAATTTTTAATTTTTATTTTTTGAATTTTTTTTATTTTTTATTGATTGCGTGGGTTTAGGTGCGAAAATTGTGGAGGATAGTAGGGTGGTGGGGTGAGTGTGATATGTTCCTCGATTTTTTGGAATTTTTTTCCGATTTTTCTAGATTTAATGATTGGTCANGGATGGCGGGGTGAGTGTGACGGAGAATAAATGGAGGGTAGGGGGAGTGGTGGTGGTAGGGGGCCATGTTCAGTGATTCTCGCCGATTCGCTGGACCTGGCTCAGATCCTCGAATCCTCCTTTACTACTCTGAGGATTAAGTGACTCATTCTGCTAAGAACCTCGAATCCTCTTGCTCGTCTGAGGACTTTTCAACTCTTGCTTCGAGGAGCTTCGAATCCACTTTCACCATTTTTCCATTTTTTGGAATTTTTAAATTAAAGAAGAGATTGTTTTGATAAAATAATTAAATCCTGAAGTGTTTTGGGGTGAAACAGTCTATTTTGTCGATAACGTGGCCGTCCTAGGCCGCGACCTCCGCCTGTGACATCATCACAGGCGAACAATCTGAAAATCCGATTCCATGAATCCTGCAGCCGACCATACTAAATCGATCTACTTATAAAACATTTGTTTCTACATCATTTATATATAGTAGATTTTTTGTATAAGAAAAGTCACTGTAGGCACGCAGGAGCAAACTTGAACATGTTAGTCAGTGTTGGTGCGACTTTAGTCTGAACATTTTTCGATTCTCATAGAAATTGTTGTTCGTCTTGGTATCGACCTACCGCTACTACTGCGATGTGTGGTGAAGTGGGGGATTTTTACTGGCACTTTTAGTCCTCCTTGTTCCAATCTTTTGTTTAAAGTAATCGAGAAATTGGGAGTACTAAATTTGTTCGTTAAGTACCATCGAGTAGGTTTGTATTAGCTTATGCGGCAGGAAGGTCAAATGACAAAGGAAAGATGAAGAGGTCAGTTATAATTCAGAAACTAAATAGTAAATGTTAAATTAATGAAGTTATGATGCGCCACTGCATTTAAAATGGATTCAATACCTTCGTTGTTGGTTGTTATTCCTCCAGAAAATAAGGCTGCTGGGGTAAGATCTTTTATAAAAGCTGTAATTCTGGAACGGTATTAAAGGTACAAAATATTCAAGGGAAGACATACCTCCTGACTGCTACAACACATGTGTAAATCATTTTTAGTAGCGATAGTTGGAAGGGTGTAATGGTAGTGTTACTTCGCATAGATAATAAGACAGAAATGTTTGATCGGAATGTTTGCTAGGTATGGCTGGGTGTTATGTTGCGGCAGTATTGTTGGTAGAAAAGGTTTTATGGTATGGGCTGTGGCTAATGTCATGTGGGTGGTGCGGAATAACGGTATGGTTTGTCATAATATTTTGACGGAATATTTCGTATGAATGGCTGGCTGGCATGTTAAGACAGTATCTATGACCTGACAGTATGGTATATGCGTCCTGTCAGATTATATGTCCAGCTCATATGGCATGTCAGTATGGTTAGCCAGAATTGTTGGCTTGTGTGTCCTGACAGTATGGTTGGTCAATGTTGTCTGTTGAATTGCCTGCTCATATGGTTTGCCAGTATGGTTGAGTGGAATGATTGGTTGAACTAAGTTGAGAGATTTTAGGTAGGTGTTAACAACGAGGTATTGCACATCTGTGGGGATGAAATGAGGTGAAGATGGAGAAGGGGTGGAATGTAAGGGTGGGGGGAAATTAAAGTACCCTGAGAAAACCTGCCAGCCAACGGCACCATCCCACATGTTTCCCACATGAAAAAATCCCGGTTGCTCAGCCGGACAACGAGCCCGGTCCGCCTTGGTGGGAGGTGAGCAGTCTAACTAATGCACCACCATGGTCACTGATGGGTTGATGTATTTGGCTAGGTTGTTTGTATGATCTGATAGTATGGTTTGTCTGTATTGTTTGTTGATTTGTTGGTCACTATGTCTGATATATTTTGGGCCGATGACATTGGTCAGTATGTGTAAATACATTTTTTAAGATTATTATACAGGATGGACCGCCTAACGTGGACACCCCCAAAATTTCCGTAATGGTTGCAGATTACGAAATGCGGATTTCGCAAAATTAAATTATGTACGAGGGCAAGTAATTTGCCACAAAGTTACTACTCATAGCATGTGTATGGTCAGAAATAATAAAACCACATATGATTTTTCCCCTGGAAACACACATTTATTTCAACGGCATCTGAAAGTACGCGCAAAGAGGAATTCAGTGAAATAGCATATGCAATGTAAAGTAACACAGAAACGAAAATAAGTAATGTGCAAATATGATTAAGTTAAGTGGGCCGGTAGCATGGGACAGTGGACCTGTATTCACAGCTGCAAGCAAGCAACACACGCCATTACTCCTCGTGGCGGTACCACTTCCTTACAGCAGTGAAGCGCTTACCTTAATGGGGGAAGGGGCACGGAATGCCATATTGGACTAAGGAGAGCACCACAGTCGACGGAAGACGGCCAATATGAGTGTTGGTAACACCTAGTAAGAAATAGTTCTTATGCAAAATGTTATTACACTGAATGCATACGAATGCGGCGCATTGTCCCTTTGGTGTAATTTTGTAGGCTCGGTTAAGCTTTGTTTGCATGAGGCGGGGGAATATCCTGAAAGTATAACTTCAGCAGGGCTTCAGAAAAGTCGGAAATAACCGCGAATGAACTATACCATGAATTCGAGGGAGAATGGTCGCCGATCGCAAGAGCGCTAAATGCCAGGCGTGGGAAATGTCACTAGAGGGTAACAGCTTGCGGTTTGTTGACGTCCTTGGGCGTCGCTCGCCGAAAGACATTAAGGAGATACAATGTAGCCGTCGTCCTTCCGCAACTGGTCCCTCTGTCTAGGTCGGGTCGCCGCCGAGTCCGTAAACTCGCCAGGCATCCGGCTGCCCTTGTCTCGCTTGTTCGGCAGTCGTCTGGAGTTAAGGGACCGTTCACATTGCTATAACACAGCCGGTTTCTCACTTACGACCTTCGCGGGACCCCGAAACTCTCTACAGATATCCAACCATCGCTTAATTTTCACCGCAGTGGCGTTGCGCGTACGTGGGGTGTGTTATAACACAATTTTCAGATCGGAATATCTGAAAAATGTAAGTAAGGCGCCGAGGAAGTTTCCGTGCGTAAGCAACTATGGCCGCCTGAAATTATATATTTTATTTGCTTTTCGGATAATAGTTTGTTCAGCGTGTGAGCTGTCTTGCGCCCTTTCCTGCATAAGGCTAGGACGTTACAACGCAACAATTAAAAAAACAGCATTAAACTCAAGCGTTTATGATACCGAAGCTCTCTGTTCGAAATACAGAGAGAACTTCGTCTGTGACTGTGAGAACCTGAGAAATTTTCAACAGACAGATCCACGTGACTATATCGTAACGTCCGTGGGTTTCAAATAGAGGAAACCCGTTTTAATAATACATCTTTCATTTTCAAAATTTGCAAAAAAAAAAAAAAATGTGGATGCGTGTACAGTAATACCCCGCTTTACGCGAGGGATACGTTCCGGAAAAAATCGCGTTAACTGAAATTCGCGTATATCGAGGTTTATGATTAAACATAGTCAAAATTTAATACAAAAAAATACGAATCATTTCAATTAATCACTTTAATTCTAAGAACACTTTATGCAATACATACATACTATTAATTATTTTTTACGGAAAAATACATCTATTGTCTTTTGGGTAGCGTTTTTTTTACGTTCTTGTAAAATACGTTCATAACACCCAACACTGTTTTTAATAGTTTGACACACGGTTAAGACACGGTCATCATTATTGTCTATACTCTGCAATATGTCCAAACCTGAATAAATTTTTGAAAGAGCATTTTGTATTCCCCCTGAAGATAAAACTTTCTCTTCTACTTGTTCTTCCTCATCGTAGATAGGATTATTCTGTAACTCGATCAGATCTTCATTGCTGAGAGGATCGTCGTGCGTTGCTACAAGTTCTACGAGATCTTCTACTGCGACATCTTCAAGTTCAGACCCCTCAATCATTGCAGCAATGTCTTCAAGCACTTGTCTCTGCATCTGGACAATTCTTCTAGGTGCTTCCACTACATCTGGCCAAAGATTACGCCACACCCCGTTCATACAACTCTTTTTAACTTCCTTCCAAGCCTCTTCTATGTTGTGAATAGCCTTCATAATGTTGTATGACTTTCACCACTCTCGCATAGACTTTCTTCCTTCCCCGTCAGTTTCATGAATTAGTTGGCTAAAAGTGCGGCGATGGTAATAAGCTTTGAAGTTTGCCATTGCTCCCTGGTCCATAGGTTGTAATATTGACGTAGTGTTTGGTGGAAGGAACTTCACGTACACTTTTAAGTCTCTGGGCGTATCAAGTGAGGTTGGATGTCCTGGGGCATTGTCTAAGAGTAATATAACTTTAGGTTCAAGCCCATTTCTGTCACAGTAGGATTTGACTGATGGGCAAAAACTATTAGAATACCATTCTTGAAAAATTTCCCGTGTAACCCACGCCTTTCTGTTTGATCGCCACACAACTGGTAGACTTGTCTTGTCTGTGCCTCGCATTGCACGGGGTGTTTCTGAATGGTACACTAGTAAAGGTTTCAGTTTGAAATCACCAGTGGCATTACCACCCAGCAGAAGTGTTAGTCGATCTTTCGCAGCTTTGAAACCACTGGCTTGACGTTCTTCCTTAGAAATGAATGTTCGAGATGGCATTTTTTTCCAGTAAAGTCCGGTCTCATCAACATTGAAGATGAGACAAGCAGGAATTTTCTCTCGTCCAACGAACTCTTGAAACTTGTCTGGAAACTCAGCTGCAGCTTGAATGTCCGCGCTGGCCGCCTCGCCTGTTATGTGGATATTGTGAAGATTAGAACGCTGCTTGAACCGATGGAACCAGCCTCTGCTGGCAGCAAAAGTCGGAGTGGAACTCCCTTCTCCTTCTTCTGTTTTCAGCATCTCATATAAAGATTTTGCTTTTGTGCATATGAGGTCTTGACTTAGTGGTGTGTTCTTCTTATTCAAATCTTCGATCCAGACTGACAGTAACTTCTCCATTCTTTCTAAGATAGAGGATCTCGAACGAGAAAGTTTTGTTGCACTTACAGGTGTTGAACTTTCGCTGGAGACTTTAATTTTTGCCCGATTTTTAAAAATCGTTCTCACAGTCGATTCTGATAGTCCAAAATCTCTCCCAACAATTGTTGCTTTGCCTCCATTTTCCATTCTTCTTAACACTTTCATCTTCAATTCCAAAGTTACGCTTTTACGCTCTTTTTTCTTTACAGGCGGCATTTTTGACGTAGCGTTAAATTATGACATATCTCCAATAAATGTTAAAACACGACTGCCAGCCGAACTAAACATGACGGAACAAACGAAACGAACGAGGGAATCCCCATAGAACAAAGTCGAAGGACGGGGAATTCCCAATTCTTCAAACAGAATGTTCAGAGGAAGCGGGGATTCCCGCGACCATAGAGAAGTTGATGACTACATTATGTTTATACGCACTCTTTCGCGTAATGAGAGGCATTTGAGCGCGAAATTTGAAATTCGCGTTATAGTGAAACCGCGCATAACGGGGTCGCGTAAAGCGGGGTATTACTGTACTTATGTACGCGCGTTAGAAGTTATACTTCTTTGGCGTGACTGAAATAAAATTTTCGCGCATAACCTCAAATACTTGAAAACACTTTCAAAATTTTATGATACAACTATACGCGCATAGCCTCAAATACTGGTTGCTAAGTAACAGCATGTATTATCTGCTTTATTGCAGTGTTCACTGTCGAATTTCGTTACACTGTGCGCGCGCAAATCCCGTTGCACACTAAACTTTTACCCTCAACGCGCTAAAAGAAGTATAACTTCAAAAATTTTGCAAAAATAGCCATGGAAATAAATATGTCGACGGAATAAAACAACATTTAAAACAAAATCGCCACAGCGAAATTTTATAACATTAATAAAACAACAAAATCATATATTTACAGGCAGATGTGCATTAAAAAAAATTGCTTATCCCGATATGAGTAATTTAAAATCGAAAATTAACAAAAATATATAATAGTAGCTACAAAAAAGTGCAAAATTTTGGATAAATAAAAGGAAAAGCAAAATTTAAACTTTGTTCGTGTTGGCCGCAAAACTGAATTCCAATATGCACGAATGTTTTTTTGGCTGTAACGTCGTACGGAGACGCAAATAGGCTGACGATGATAGTACCTCATAATTATAGTGGATTCCGAACCATATGACACCGACTTGATGCTCAAAATAATTTTAGCGATACTGGGGCTGGGTATAACCGTTGCCTGTTTGCCCTCGTCGCCACAACAAAGAAACGAACATTCATTGTGAAAGTTACAAGAAACGTAATCTGCCCACATGTTCGGATAAGAGAAGATTTTTATAAAAGCTTATTTTTAGCAATCAATGGCCGGGAGTAGTTTCCAGTTAAGTTATGTAAACAATTGGACTACTTTACTGTCGTCAAAGTTGATAAACCACCCCGTGGATCAAGTGTGAGTGATATAACGCTTGACATCACTGATGCATAAAAGTGCTTCTGAATTCCTTTCTTTGTTTCTCTTTCCACTCTACTGAATGTTACTGCACAGGATATAAGAAGAGGGATTATGGGGACTCTGGCACATCGGGACCTAGGACCGGAGCGTCGGAGCTGTTCGTGCTCTGTCATTCCGGTCGGCTGGCGGCCATATTTGATCAGGCGTCCTTGACCCTGACCTTGGCCCCAGTGACTTTTGACCTTGAAAACCCAAAAAAACCAGAAAACGAAAAATATCCAAAAAATTCCAAGAAAATTACAAAAAAAATTATTTAAAATTATTTAAAAATCATAAAAAATTATTTTAAAAAATTTCAAAAAAAAATTAAATTTCCAGTGGTTTCCCGCACCCCTTCCAACCATACTCATTTCATCATTTTGGTTGGTGCAGTCCGCCTGCTTGGTAGGCGTCACAGCCACAGTTCGCCGTCTTGTTTTTTTCGTTTGTCATTGTTTGTATATTACTGGTGTTTGTCTCTCACCTTCGTTCAACCGCCATCTTGATTTTTTCGTTTGTCAATTGTTTTACATTGCTAGTGTGGTCCCCAGCACCGCACCTAGCAGACGACTGCCACCTCCACTCGGAACGAACTTTGTAGACCTTCACAAGCATTGCCGCACCCCTGATTCTCATTGGCTGATTGCCCAATACCGTCCAATGTATTTAATTGCACCGCCAATGTTTCTTATTGGCTAATTACTCGGGTGTTTTCGGAAACCTTCGTTCCGACCAATCGGCGGCCTACTTTAATCGTGAGGGTGGACTATTTCTTTCCCCTTAGAAACTCTTTATAAGACGCACTCCGAGCTCCCTCGGGAAATCAGTAATTTTTCTAGATCTTAGAAATATATGCGTGTTGTCCGAATGGCCATAAAATCCTATCGGCCATTTTGGCATTTGGAAGGGTGCGCTTACTTAGTGCCTTGGACAAACGGGACGAGTTACCGCACCTGCCGAAAGAATTTCTCCTGGTCTACGCACCTTACGAAATTTCGACCGTATTCAAGTATTTGCCGGCCTACCTGCAGCAGGACGAAGACATACGGGACTGCTTCCCGTGCAACGACTGTTTCGAGGGCTGCACCACCTCGGTTCCCGACACGCCGCATCGCAGGGGTTGGTGCAAGGCCCACCGAGCAGCCCTCGCGATGTCTGCGCCCGTGGAAGACGACGTCCTCGTTGAAGACGCCCTCTCCGTAGAAAACGGCATACCCATGAAAGCTGTCTACTCGCAAGCTGCACCCGGAAAAATGCTCCTCTTCAAGAAATTTACTGTTAAGCAATACCCGGCGAAGAAACCAACCCAGAACACAGGTGCACAATGTGTATGGACCTCGATGAAGTTTTAAATGACTCTGTAAAAATTCATGAAACTCGGTGTGTGCATGAGAACTTGATTTTTTTTTATATAACAAAAATCGTATGAAATTTTTTGCAACATCCAAGGTTTTCGCTCGGTGGACTCGTACACGAACAAGCAGATTGCCATCTCTTACAGTGACGAAGACGATAAAACCAAAGTTTTCACTTTTTTACCGCCATGTCCATGGAAGAACCTCGCGCGCACTACGCAACAGACGTACGAAACGCACGAACTAAGGTGGGGGAGGGAAATATTCCATACGAGGAAATTCCGACATTGCTGGACTCTGCCATAGTTCCCTATTACCCTGTGTGTGTGTGTGTGTGTGTGTGTTTGGAAGACGCCAAGAGTCAGCGATTCGCAATACGTTCCCCATCGGAACGAACTTTGTAGACCTTCACAAGCATTGGCGCTGCCCGTCGTTTCGACAGCTCGTCGAGACGTAGGCTACCAGACTTCACAAGTGCAAAAATCAAAGATATTTTTGAACTTCGTGCAACTCCGATACCCTAAGACTGTGGAGTTATGATAACCCGTGGTGTGTGTGTGTGTGTATATATATATATATACAAGGAACTCATGGTACATTGAAAAAAAAATACTATGTCTGTAATGCCTTTCAAGACTCAGAGAAGCAACACGTGTAAAAAAAAAGTACTCCTTGTATTATGCAGAAGAAGAATAATATTGTGAAGTGTGTGCATAAATAAATGTGTTAAAAAAATACTTTTTTTTTTATCTCGAGTTATGTCCTGCTCACACAAATTGAAATAAATACCGTTGGTAAAGGAAAAAAATTAGTTTATATCAGTTTGGTTATAATTTAAAAAAACAAAATAATTAAAATTTTCAGTGAAACTCTAGCCGCCACTAAAACAACATATGATATATGTTACATGTACGGGCGTAATTATTAAAAAAGAAATTAAGGATAAGGGGTAAAACCCTTTGCAAATAAAGGCAGCCTCGAAAATTATCTTTAGATGTGCCGTGTAGCAGCGGCAGAGACGGCCGGGTTTAAGGTTGGCACCACGTGCCGTACTCACCACTTGGCAGCCATACATAGATGTATTTTGCTCTTCCTGCTGAACATGCAGCGGACGAGCGCGCAGGCCACCTGGAGCCTGGGGAAGGAGGCGAGCAGCTCGCCTACAGCAGTAGCTTCACGCTAGTTACTTTAAAATTATTATTCCAGCAGATATAGATTACTTATTCATATTATATCATGTAAAACTTTAATACGCTGCAAAAAGAGTTCACGAATGCGTATTTATTTTACCATACAAACTTTAATACTCTGGAAAAAAGATACATAATTTAGTCTTTAGCCCATTCGATAATACACACAAGAGGGTCCAGGGTCGACACTTGAGAAAAATATACTCACTACAGTACCGATGAAAAAAATATACCCGTTACCATACTGATAAGCAGAGAACATTCCTTAAAAAATAAAACACTCGACACATACATAACAAAAAGTGCACAGGGAAAATATGATGTGCAGAAGTCTCTGCACCATTCATTCATAATCAGCTTCACGTTAGTTAACAAGACTTGGAATATTTCGCACGCGAAACATAAATTATAGAATAAATATTTATTATGTCGATCATATCAAATGTAAAACAATAAACAGTGATTTTTTTTAATGTTCTCATTAGTACACCCAAGAAAACATGCATACCACCCATGCGTGCAAACATAACAGCCCGCTGGCATTGGGGGGGGGAGGGCAAGGGGGATAGAAATGAAAGAACAAGCTTCTCAGCACACATATAAGGATTTATTATATAAAAAATTATATGTCTACATTAAATAAAATTTTTAGCAGTGTTTTACCGCCAAATTTTTTTCTCTGCAATCCAGGAGTGTCCCAGCCACCACACGTACACGCGACCATTGCGTCGTTTCAGCACCTTCTCCACCAAATACACGTCTGGAAACTGTGTAGGCCAGATATCTTCGGTGTAAAATCCGCCAATGATGGGTTCACCACACAGGTCCTCGAGGTAATACATGCGTGGGTACGAGTGTCTTATACGCACCACCTTGTACCACTCTGCAGATCAGTTCTGATGGAAGCCTTTGTGGAAAACCCCCGTTTTTTTTTAATCCGCACCAAGTCACCGATCTTGGCTTAAGGCTTGCGTGGGTCCCTCCTCTTCGGAATAGCATACACGGTCCGGACCAGGGAGTCGTTTTTCACGTCTTTGGATGTCATGCTATTGGTAGAATGAATTGTAGGTTTGTACTCGCGAACTAGTTTTGGGAGTACAGTAGAATCCCGATAATTCGTATTGTCAAGGGACTGAATGTTAAATATGAATTATCGAGATATTCAAATTAGCGGGATTACCAATAATCGGGAGCAAAAAAAGAAAAAATACATAATTACGAGATTAACGCAAATTTGCATTAATATGTAATGATAATCGTATGGCTACATATTATGTATACATAGATCAATAATTACATCAATAAAAAACACATTAAAAAATTACGTTTAAAAAAATCTGTAATTTTCTTTTGGTGCAAACCTTGCTGACGGGTACTGTCGATGACTTTGTCAAGCATGTTCAAAGCAGAAAATACTTCATCGCCAACGTCTCATTTCGCTAAGAAATGACGCACGTTGTTGATGTATTGTTTAGCCACTTTAGGTGTAATTGTCAGCACATCATCTTCGTCATCACCTACACCATCAACGTCCTGAGATGGAGTCAAAATTTCGTCATCAGTTAGAATCCCCGCTACCGCTAGGCCATCGTCAAAATTGACGAAATCTTCAAACGTTATAGAATTTTCTTCATTTTGGGAAGACGATTCCAATTTACAGGGCATTCTAAGTCTTGTTCAGTAACTGCTGATGAAAGTTCCAACTTCGTGAATCCACAGCACGAAAACAGTTTTTATTGTGCTTTCGCTACGCTTTACTATGCCTTGCGAGCAATGTTCATAGCTGAAAATAAGGTGATTTTATGATCCTCCCCATCCTCGATGCTATCAAGGAGTCGCATCACTACTTCCTTGCGGTAAAAGGTTTTGAACGTTTTAATTATGCCCTAGTCTAGAGGTTGCGGATTAGAAGTAGTGTTGGCAATCAAAAACACAACATTAACATGACTGAGCGGTGGGGTATTGTTGTGGGCCGTACAATTATCCATGAAAAGTAGAATTTTTCGCTGCCTTTTCTCCATATAAGCATTCACTGATCGTATCCATTCCTTGAATAATTCGCCCGTCATCCACGCTTTTTTGTTTGCACGATAGGTCATCGGAAAAGTTTTCATGTTTTTAAAATATCTTGGTTTGGCTGATTTGCCTATCTCAGATCCATCCATGTTGGCGCCCAACAATATGGTTACACGCTCTTTACTATTTTTTTCCTCCATGAAACTTTTCTTCCTTAAAATACATTGATCGGTCGGGGAGACAATTATAAAATAACACCGTCTCATCGGCATTAAAAATGTTGCTGGGCTCATAACAATCGATTATTTCTCCCAATTCGTATTTCCACTCAGAACAAACGTCGGCCGATACACTCGCACTTTCCCTACTAAGCTTCTTAAATTTTATGCTGTGCCTTTTTTTAAACCTATCAAACCAACCATCGCTTTCACGAAAGCCTTTAATTCCCATTTTATTCTGCGAAAACTTTTACTTTTTCTCTTAAAATGTTCCTTTCAACTGGTACATTCGAATTACGTGCTTGCGCAAACCACTTTTTTAAATTCTCTTCTAGTTGTGGATACTCACCAGTCTTAAAGCGCTTTACTTTGCTGTCCGATGTCTGGGAGGCGATCTTGTCCTTGTTCTTCAGAATTGATGTTATTGTGGAAGGAGGAACGTTATAACGTTTGGACACGTCAATTTGTTTATCACCACCGGCCACGGCGTTAATGATTTCTTTTTTTATCTAATGGAAAGACACTTATTAGCTCTTTTCGGAGGCATGGCTAAGACCGAACTGACTAACTTTTCACTCGCTCTGCTCCTTCCTACCCTCTCATAACCCTAGGCCGGACACCAAGGCGCCTCTTAGTNCCTAGGCCGGACACCAAGGCACCTCTTAGTTCTGAGAATCACAGACACATCGCCCCACAGCCTACTCGGCGTCATTACCTGCCCTTCAAACCCCCCTACGTCCCTCAGCACCCTTCCGGTCTTTTTTACCCTGCCCGAATTGCATAAATTTAGAGCTGTTGTACAGTCTAGGGTTAAAAACATTACGAGTTAACGAGATTTTTAAGTTGTAAATAAGAATTATAGGACGTTTTAATTGAGCTCGAGCACCAAAATAAATACGTATTATCGAGGGGACCGGAATGCATTGTTTTTTTTTTACGAATTAAAGGGATTTTCTCAAGGGACCGGCAAATTTGTACGAATTAGCGGGATATACGAATAATCGGGATGCGAAATATCGGAATTTCACTGTATATCCAACCACTTGTAGTGTCCGTTCGCCGTGAAATGTCTCCACAGTTTAGCTTTCAGTGTCCCGTGAAAACGCTCGACAATGCGGGCCTTGAGCCCAGAGTATGCAGAATAATGATTTATGCCATACTTTTTCATCAGTGCACGAAAAGTTGCATTAAAATATTCTTTACCATCGTCGATGTGGAGATTTTTCGGTATGCGTCCTTCGCGCAACACATCTACCATGGCTTTCGTGACGTCGCGCGCATTTTTCGATTTGAGCGGCTTGGTCCAGGCATACTTGGAAAAAGTATCGATAATGATCAAAATGTAGCGGTGACCTATATTCACGCGAGAAAAGTCTTGCATTTCGATCAGGTCGGATTGGGAAGTATCGTCCAGCCCTTTCATGACGTATTTTCTGCGTGGGTAATTTATCCTAGCGTATTTGTGCAGCACATCAGTAACTGCATACTTGCTCATATCGATGATAATGGCAATTATTTCTTTCGGTGTGTGAGCGGTTTCCTGCTGCCTGCGAAGCACTCAGAAGTTTCAGCCTATCTACTAACTCATTCGGATCATCCCAATACTGATAGTAGATTTCTTCTCCACTCTCCAATTTCTGAGTCAAATCCGAACCACCAATTTCACGTACCCTAGAAAACAGTCGGGCTATAATGGGGCATTTTTTGTGCGCTGTGTATTTAAATCGATGTGATGCAGGGTTATTCTTGGCGTACGCTTTAAAAAAAGCGGCACTTGCGCAAATTCAATTCGGTGTAGTGTCCAGGGCTCCTACGAAACAAAAGTTCGCGCAATCACTGCGTGATTTTCACCTTGCACTTGCACATCCCTGGGAAAAAATATAACTTCCTTATTTCCAAGACACCATTTTACATCAATTTTCTGCAAATCATAAGTCTTGTTGGCAGTACGGTCGGAGTAGGAAGCGGTGTAATGAGATATATGAGTGTCCACATCGGGTACGTGTCTCGTGTTCGTTTCTGTTCTCGCGCACGCAGCAAATCGATCAGGGGCAAATCGTCTTCGTCACTAGTGATGCCACCTTCCGATTCGGGAAATTCCGGGCTTATTTTTCATTTACGCATCGGGGTCGTTTCTTCAACCTTGATTTCACTTTTGATTTCAAAGCGGACCTCGTCCCCGTCAAACTGTTTCTTTGTCAAATTTCGTCTAGCTGGAGGGTAATAGGTTTGACAGCCTCCTCCCTTCGATTCTCGACAGTCATTCAGTTATTTTTCGCCAGTGTGTATTTGGTCCGTACCACCTCGATCGCTCGCTGAAGCTCGCTCACCCNCGACCTCGCCTTTTTTGTAGGAAATCATTCGCGATTTTCTGAAATTACTTTTTCGATATATTCGAGCTGTACGACACACATATCCAACATCTTCTTGCGATGCCTCGCAACATCAGTTTTCGCATCCAGTTTGGACATTAATGCATTTTGTAGATCCTTCACTTCTTCTCGTCTCTGCGCTTTCGATACATTAATGAGGTCGATTATCCGCGCATCCACGGTCGCTATGCATTTATCGACTGCCACCAAATCTTCAACCACATAATTTTTCACACTTTCCAATTTTTGATCGATAAGGGTCAAGTCTTCTCTGCGTGCAGTGGTGAAGCNAATTTTTGATCGATAAGGGTCAAGTCTTCTCTGCGTGCAGTGGTGAAGCGATTTTGCCCACGTTCAAGGTCATCGTGACGATCAATGCCGCCAAATTTGGAAATGCTTTCGTGACTCATGGTTGTGATCGTAGGATGAACTGATCGAACCCATGCTTGTACCTGCTTTTATGTAGCGAGCAGTCCTTTACGGTTACTAATACACCGAACTTGTCTTTCCAGCACAAAAAACACATATCTTCGAATTCTGCAAATGTCATATCTGTATTTACGTGATCGTCGTAAATGTAGCGTAAATTAGTGTCGTCTATGCGGAACAGAACGAGGAAAATCACATTGTCGCGAAGCAGTTGTTTGGGTACACGGGAATAAGTTTGACTGAGGTACATGGAGTCCATATTCGCATGCCAGCCTATGCTAAAGTATTCTCGAATACAAGTTTGTTTTTTGCAGGCAATGTCATCGAAGACAAATATCGAGTTTGGAAGAGCTTCGTTCGGAGGCACCACCTTCTTTTTTTCGCTGCAGAGGAAATAACCCACGACATCCACCGCCTGCAATACTCGTGCCAGTCGGTGGTATTTCGCTTGCTGGAGCGATTTTGAATAAACGTTCACGTTCTCGAACCGAAGGCCGTTCGGTTCTTCCAGCAGGCTCAGTAGGACGCATGTTTTCCCACACCCGGATGGCCCACAAATCAGGCCTCGCACGCTATTATGCAACAAGGCACCATGACGTAATTCGTACTCGGTTTCGGCATCTTCCCCAGTGATACGCACAAAGAGATGTCCTGCTCGATTACCTCCATTATACAGAAACAAAACTGTACAAAAAAAAGCATATTTCTAGTTTGCTCGCTCAGTTTAATTATATGCACCGCAAGGTAAAGACGGTGAAATCCGGCCGTGGAATCGTCGATTCACTCATCAGTAATCTCCCGTTTGAACTTTACATTCCAGGATACAGGTTTTGCGGGCCGGGAACAACGCTAGCTGAAAGGCTGTCACGCAACGAGGCGGGCATAAACGCCCTGGACGAAGCGTTCAAGCAGAACGACATCGCCTATTCCCAGTACAAGGATCTGCAAGCTAGGCACCAGGCAGACAAGATACTTGCACAGAAGGCAGACGAAATAAGAAAATCGGCAGCCACAGGGCTCGGAAAAAAAGGAGCCGCCTGGGGGGTATCCAAAATCACGAAAGCCAAGGTTAAACTAGACATGGGTGTACATACATGCAAGCAAAAGGCAATTGCAGCGCCCTCGAAGGAGCAAGAGGAAAGGGAAGGACAAGGTAGGAGGGTTCCTGCCCGCACTGATACCTGCAGTCGGTGCTCTGGCCGTTATAGCCGGGGCAGTCACGAATATTGTAAGCGCCATGAAGCGGGCTTCTAACGATCGAAAACAGGTAGAGGGAACCCACCGCCATAATAGAAAATTGGAAGCTATCGCCATGGGGGAAAAAACGGCCACGGGTTCTACGTTCGAAACCTATATCGGGTAAGAGGAGGATAAATT